>NQII01000289.1:582221-640689 GCA_002778355.1 Clitarchus hookeri | reverse complement strand
AAAAAAAAAATGTTAAGTAGAGAACCAATCAAACCTACATACGTACAGCAGCCCCGTCCGTTGTACGTCTTGCTTCTACGACGTTTCACGAGATGATATATAATGCAATGCTTAATAAGGCATTTTTTTTATTGGAAATATATATTAACAAATACGTAAAGAAATATGATTAAAAATTATTATTAACATCCCAGGCACTGGCACTGCCGCAAGCAATCTGCTTACTCATAAACGCAAATACTACACGCAGTGGCCAGGAAGGTTAACCTTAGTGTCTTCCCAAATTCGATTATCATTTAATTCCGCTCCTACGAGACTGTATATTTCATGCGATTGCATTCCAAACAAGAGGTTGTCTCAGACATCGCACATTTGCATCCCAAGCCAGGAAGATTATCTCAGAGTCTTCCCAAAAATTATTATAATTTAAGACCTTCCTACTAATAATTTACACCACGTGCTTGCATTCGAAGCCAGGTGTGTTATCTCACGATATTCCCAAGATCAATTTACATGTAAATCCTTCCTACAAGATGAAATACTTCACGATCTTGCATGCCAAGCCGGGAGGGCCATCTCAGAGTATTCCCAAATTAAATAATCGTGTTAAGACCGTCCTACTAGAGGATATACACCACATACCTGCATTCCAAGCCAGGAGAGTGATCTCAGAGTCTCCCCAACATTTGTGCGAGGGTTATCTCATACCATACACAATGATAAATCATTAAAAGCAACGCACACCACTATGAAAACAATGGCAGGAACAGTCATGTCACTACTGTAACAAATCATTTCCATATGCCTACAATGTGAAGAGACACATGAAGCATAAAATGTAAGCTATCGCTGAAATAAAGTGAGAACACCACAGCGCATAAGGGAACCTAACATGCTATGCGAGGCTGTCGTTCACTGAGGAAAGTCAAGACACGCAATACAAATTGACATGTGTATAGTATATATAAGCGAACATCACATAAAATGAAGATAATTCCGTTGTCGAGAGCTGTTGCGAAAGCAGTCTTGTTTAAAACAATATGAAGACAGAATCAATGGATGAAGTCTCACCATCGCCAACATCGGCATCAACAGCAAGGTACACTGAAGAAACCACTACAGACATTACGATATCATCATAACTACTACAATTGTGCACCCTCTTATAATATGAGGACTGAAACAATAGCGGAAGATTAACCGTCTATAACCTGGCCAACAGCAAGGGGTCCTGAAGAGCCGATGCAAGCGATACGCCATCAATGTAACTACTGTGGAAATACTTTTAACACAAGGTATATTTCACATTGGCATGAAAGTTGCCACTGCATGTTCATCCCCGCATACAAAACATTCCACGGTGATACCTGTGATGCCATGTTTGCCCGAAGCGATGGTGTGTATAGACAAAACAATACATGCAAAGGATATATTCGTTGTATATCAGGAAGCGAGTGCAGGGATTGGGGCAAGAAATTCAGCAAGCGTAGCTAGACCAAACAACATGAAGATAGCAACTGTAAATTTACTACCGTCTACAAGACCTACCCATGTGATAACTGCAGTGCAGTATATTCGAATAAGAGCCAATTGACTGCTCACAGAAGATATTGTTCTTCTTCCTAACCCATTGCAACACCGTAGTACCACCCCTATTGTGATGTAATGAAAGAGTGTGAAGTCTAGTAGCCCGAGGCTGGTGTCTCTCTCGGGAAACGTCTGCTCCCTCCCCTGTGAATGCGGGAGCATGAAGTTGCGCTTTACCCATTGCGTCACCGCGGCACCCATTGAAATGGAATCTTAGAGCGTGAAGTCCCATAGCCCGAGGCAGGTGTCTCTATCGGGACACGCCTGCCCTCCCCTGTGAATGCGAGAGCACGATGTTTAAACATGCACTCTATCCACTACGCTACTGCGGCCCCCCATTGACATGGAATGCTAGAGAATGAAGTCCCTATGTCCTGGTTGACATCTCTGTTCGGAGCATCCGTAGGTGTGTGAATGCAAGAGAAAATGGAGTTGCGCTGTACGCTTTGCATCACCACAGCACCCTTGCTATGGAATGCGAGAGCTTGCTGTCTAGTAGCGCCATAAAGCTATGTTCTGGCAGGTGTCTCTGTGAATGCAAGAGCATGGAGTTGCGCTCTACCCATTACATCACTGCGGCACCCTTGCTATGGAATGCGAGTGCATAGTGTCCCATATCTCCCGAAGCTATGTCCTGGCTGGCATCTCTGTTGGGAGCCGAGGTCAGTGTATGAATCCAAGAGCATGAAGTTGCGCTCTACCCATTGCATCACCGCGGCACCCCTCTTGAATGCCAGAGCATGACATAACGGCTGGGCGGCGACTTCTGGAGCCACAACCAACATGGCCGACTCCTTGGTATTGGCTTAGGGAGCCTCTATCAATAAACATGGCTGCCAGGGAATGAGTGAGAAAAAATAATTTTTTGTAACTTTGGAAAAGTTAAATCAATATTTTGAAATATTAAATCAATATTTTTAAATATTGAATTAAACTTTTCGAAAAGGTTAATTTTCAATATTAATTCTTGAAAATTAATTTTGTAAAAAAATGATTTTTGGAAAATAATTTTTTTTAATTTTTTGCAATTTTTTTTGCAAATTTTGGCAAATTTTGGCACTGGCTGCCAAGATGGCCGCCTCCGAATGGCACTGGCTGCCAATATGGACATTACCAAAGCGGAATGCAAACACATGAGGTTTGTCATTTCCTTAGCAAGCTTCTGGCTCCCGGGCTCCCTGTCACGACGCTGTGTTCGAAACAGCTATATCTAACTACTTCAGTCATATAAAAATTATGACGTACGAGCGGAGTGGAAATCATGAAGGGAGTACATGGGTGGCAAAGGGACGGGATCCGAGCGGAGAAAAGTGTATACCACCGCCTCGAGTAGAAACCTAAGAGGATGACTTGTACGACGAGCGCTAGCGTTGCAATATAAATAATTTATTCAAATTGGATACATCTATCGAGATTTTTTTTTTATTTTTAAACAAATTCAATTATATTTTGTAAGCAAACTTTATTAATTTCAAGAATCATAAATGCATACAGAAATATTCTTTTGCCGAATTCGTTTTTGCAAAATAGTGTCTGGCGAATAAATTTAACATTTTACCATATTAAAGAAATAATAATACTTATTCCCAAAAAAACATTTCTTCACTAACAGAAGGCAATGAAAAGTTACATGAGATAAATGGTCTCAGACAATGAATTTTAAAATGGTGGCCAAATAGATGTTTTGATATATTTGGCATAGCTATTTACAATTTAAAAATTTCCATCTACTTCTTTATGGTGACATGATCTATTAGAAACATCATGTACATAGCAATTAAGCAATTATGTAGGATAGGCATGTTTAAAAAAAAAGTAATTATGCAATATATCGGAGACCAATCAATTGATCTCCACCATATTTTTCAAACAAGAAGTATTATGGTAGGCCACGTAAAGGTATTTGTTTTAAGAGGCTCAGATACTTATTTTCACTCAAAACATTAGACTGATTACATCCGAAGTTAATGCTCTGAATCCTACCTCCGTGATGCAGTTGATTGCAAGCTGGCATAGTTTTTCTGATTTCGAGAAATAGGTAAGTCAATCGCTTATCTAATTTTCTTGGTACTGTTTCACATGTTTCTGGTTTGATCTTTAATAATATTGCTGTCAACGAGTCGTCAATGCCTATCTACCATCTAAGCTATTGCGAAATTCACTAAAATTTATTTGCATTTATGTAGAGGAAATTAGGCACATTAGTTGTCAGTAACTACTTGTTAACTTTAATAGGTTGCATTTTTATGGTTGAATTTCTTCTATCAGATCATTTAAAATTTTGACACATTTATAATTTCCATTTAAATCAAATAGTTTTCCAAATTATATTTTTTAAAGAACATTTAAATATTTCAACAACACTATCTTTAAGGTCTGAGTATGATGAAGATTAACTATTATATGCTAACGCAATAATTCATTAAAAATTAAATAATTAAGTTTTTTTCTCATTATCAATGAAAAACTTTACATTATATTTTTTGATAAATAATAAAAAGTGTTTTTCAACACTGTCTATAAATTTAACTTCAACTGGAATAGCAAAAAAATAATTAGAAAAAAAAATTAAAAAATAAATAAAAAAATTCAATTAAATACAATTATTGCCTCTATTTTTTAAATATATTAAAAATCTTTAGGAGACGTTTCACATAAATCTGCTTTCCCAAACCGCCAATTCCCAATTAAATAATTTTACTCTTAGGAAAATGTTTCCTTATTTTTAACATAATTGATTAAGTATTCATTCGCGACTGGACAATTAATTTATTTTTTAAAAGTTACAATTTTTTTTATTTGCAGAATTTCTGCTGGTTATCATTGCCATTTTTAATGTTTCCTAACTATAAATGATTATTTCTTGTCACTTTCTTAAACTTCCAACAGCCAGTTTTATCCATGTAATAAAATGCATTTTTGTTTCTTTAAAATCCATAAACATAGAAATTTCGATTGATATACTTTTGCGATTGGTATAACTTCAAATTATTCAAAAGTAATTTCGTTATAATTTTTAATAACAAATGCTTTTGGAAAATTTACATTTTATCCTCGTATTACTTTTCTTTACATCGAAGAATCATGAATACCTGTATTAATTAAGAAAACTATGTAATTAAAAATAATTGGTACGTTAGTAACCCAATATGCAATTTTAAATATTTGCCGGTTTTCCCTTGTGTTAGTTTTCGAGACGAATGTATTATTTTTAATACATTCGATTTAAAATAACTTAAATTTAAGGCAGTAGGATTGATAATATTTCTTATTAAGTTTACATAACAATATTTATATTTTTTTATATTTATTTGTAGAATAACGACTTATCATACAAATATCTGGTTACTTTATATATTATCTTGTTTTGAATTTTTCATTAACGGCGAATAATGTAATTCTGTTTTCAATTTCGATCAGTTTATTTTGTTTCAAATAATGTAGATATTTACTTTAAAAAAAGCATTTCTTAGACTATTTTTTTATTTGTTCAAATTCCTTCTTTTTGATCTTTGCATTTTGATTATTAATAAATTAATTTTTGAGAAAACACTTAATTCAGTTTTCGAAGCAACATTTATAATATTTCGCCATTCATGAACAAAATAAGTCCACCAATTTTATTACTTATGTTTTCAGCATCGTGTGATTTTAATAATTTCTAAATATTTTTATGTGTTATTTACAGAATACATTTTTTTTTCGAAATATTTCATTTTTTATTTATATAAAAATTTTTACTATATAAATGTTTTATAAACTATCGAAAGCTTCGAGAGACAAACATTCCCTCCTATGGATTAAACTATGGTTTATTTAATTTTTGTAATAATAATGAATTTTAACTTTATATTTATATTTGTGATGGATTATCTTTTCTAAATATTGCCTATGTTTATGAAAAATTTAAACTTAATAAAATAGGATGGTGATTGTTATATATTGTCCCAAAATTCGAAAAATATGCTCCCCATTTAATTACAGCATAAATATGCTATTCCGTAGCACTCGTCGGTTAGCCCACTATTGACAAACACAATAAGTCTGTCTCTTGTGGAAATTTCTTGAATTGCGCATGGCTTAGCTAACTTTGAATATAAGACGATGAAATTTTCTTGTAAACAATACCTTCGATATAAAACAAACAAATTCACATTAAACAAGATGTTACTGATATAACTAATGAGCCTAATTTCCTTAACATCAGTGCAATATATGTTTAAAGAAGTTCTTTATAGCTTAATAACTATTTTAGACTGGACTTCTCTTGTACTAATGTAACAGTAGTGAGACAATTAAAATACACACTTGCATTACCCGGGACATGAACCGAGAAAACTTCCTTCAATAAGCTGGCATGTAATCCACTGCATCATGGAGGTTGGATTCGGAGCATTAACTTCGGATTTCATCAGTCTAATGTTTTGAATGTTAGGGTTCACAAATCTAAAATATATTACAGAGACATAATTTTGAAAATAAATAACTGAGCAACTTAAAACATGTAAATGTAAATGGCCTACTATAGCGGTACTTGTGAGAAGAAATTGGTGGAAATTGGTTGTTTTGTCTCTGATATATGACATAAAAAACTTTATTCACTTATTTAATGCTGTAATACAAAATTGCCAAAAAAAACAGCATCTATATACGGTGCTTGTAATGTTTACACTATACACACAAATTTTGGTTAACTTTGGCTAAATAATTTAATACAGATGGCAAACTGCCCTCAATTATTCAAGAAGCCGTTATTTGGAACACCGTTGTCCGTACCATTTAATAAATGAAAGATGACATTATCTTCTGTAGCATTTATGGCTCCCATAATTAGATACAAATTAGTTTAAATGTTCCAGTGTAATATTTGGTGGGAATCGGTTAATTGATCCTTGAGATATAGCATAAAACCCCCATCATTTTCATACTGCGATTTTCATAAATGAACGACAAAAAGTAACATAGTAGCACATTAAATTATTGTATACTGCCAATATAAGAACTTAAGATATAATACATTACATAGTTTCATACATATAGCACACAAAACTAGATTGATTTTATAGTTGCCAGTCTGAAAATAAGTGCGTCATACTTAAAAAATACTTATATTAACATTGCCAACAACAAACAGCATATGCCAAATTTTGTAAGAATCGGTTCATTTTTTCCCGAAATATAAGAATAAACTTTATTCGTATTGGTATGGCTATTTTACAAAATGGTAGAGGAACGAGACTCTGTATAGACAAATTTTATGATTGTAATATGCACTGCCAGCTTACAAAATTAAGTTGGAATTTGTTTCGTTTATAAAATAAAGAATGTTAAACTTTATATAGCCACAATTTTAAAAATCATTGCCTGGCCTACTTAAAACACACCAGTTTACACCACCTGCTGCAGTAAGTACTATTTGTTTGCCAAATTTTGTGTTTATCATTCAAGTGTTGTACAATTAATAAAATAATTCTATTTTACATGTAAGTGTTCAACAAATTTATTATATAAACTTAATTTCAATTGGGGAAATTATTTTTTATTATTTAGGTTCAATTGATTTTGAGACATAATTATCGAAGGTAGTTCCATTGATTTTACTTACATTTTTTCCGGCCTCGCAGCCTCACAAAATATGCTTCAGCCAAGTTGTCAACGCATTTCCGGGCAGTTTAAATGCACATGCGTTTTCTTTCAGGATGTGTATCTTAATATGCCATATATATTTTTGTGTCGTCGCCATCGCAAACAGCTACAAGCATTTTTTTCCTTTGCGATGTCCTTAAGTGGGGTAATTTTTCACCTCGCATCATCTCTTTTCTTGCTGTTGCTAGGCGTGAAAAGCATCAAAAGATTCTATATGGTAGGCTAATGCCATCTAGCGGTAACCACCGAAGATAAACGGCGCTTGTCTCGAGCGCTCACCGCATATCAACCTGGCATTTTTCATCCCACTGGCTAGCTGTGAACATCGACTTTACGTGGGGCAATTACCGTCTTCACTTGTAACCAAGATGTAGTTTCGCAGAAGTTCATTTCATTTCTCATCATGTAGTTCAAATATGCTACAGCATAGTTTAGTGCTGGTGTGCTACGTTAGTGTAGTTTTCAACCTCCATTATGGAGGTCGCAGTTTCATAGCATCACCAATCGCAGCTTGGCAGTCCCTTTAGCTATATCACTATTATCTGAGTTGACAGGGTACTTGTGAGTCCCATCGCGTTCACCGAAGAACGGCCATGGCATTTTCTGCTTTCTTCTCTCCGCCGACCATCCCCAATTCATTTTAATTTTGATTGAACCCACAGTTTGTGAACTTCCCACAGTTTTAAATTTACACAGTTTTCAACTTTCAAATTAAAAAAAAAATCTACTATCAAATTGTAAAAGGAAAAATTTGTTAATCATGTACCTGGCTTACTTAAAGTTTTATGTATACTAAATGTTTAATGTCCTGGTATTTAAATATGCATATACAATAAATCTTATTTGTAAGGGACCACTCCTCCTTTTTTCTTTCAGCAATTATACACGTTTTCATCATGTCATTCATATTCACTTTCTCGTGCCAGCAAAATATGATATGTTTAATTTTTTTAATATATCAAAGATAAATCTAATTACTACTAGTGGAAATACTTACTTCACTCCCTTCTGGATTATATTATAACTATAAACAAATATTGTTCCCAATATTTATTATTTGCTGTTGGACTTTTTTATCCAGTATGCATATGTTTACAATACTTTATTTCTTTTTGGAAGCAGTAATTATGGTAGCGGACTAAAAACCACAGCTAGGCCATAATGTTTCCCGAGATATTACATAAAAAGTTTAGTTATTCGCGATCAGATATCTTACAAAATTTTAGTACAAATATGCTTCACATAGATAGTTTATAATTGCAATAACTACTGCAAGCATACAAATTTAAGTGGCAACGTAATACATGGTTTCGACGATATAGCAAGCTGAGATGAAACAGGCTAAATGGCTGCCATTTTGGAAATGTGTGTCTGACATGCCTAACACATACCACTTAACATTATCTGCCTAAATGTTAATTGTATGCCAAATTTTATATGAATCCGTCAATTGTTTCCTTAAACCTGACATAAAGCTGCATTTAATTACATGGTGCTACCTTACGAAAGTTAGGACAAAATATGCTCCATATACACTGAAGAGCCAAAAAAAAAAACTGGTATAGGCGTGAGTATGCAAATAACAGAGGTATGGAACCAATCAGAGTAACGCGATACGGTCGGCAGCGCCTATATAAGACAACAAGTGTCTGACAAAGTTGCTAGATCGGTTACTGCTGCTACATTGGCAGGTTATCAATATTTAAGGGAGTTTGAACGTGGTGTTATAGTCGGCGCACGAGAGATGGGAAATAGCATCTCCGAGGTAGCGGTAAAATGTGAACTTTCGCGTACGACTATTTCACGAGTACCGTGAATATCGGAAATCAGGTAAAAAATCAAATCTTCGACATCGCTGCGGGCGGAAAAATATTGTGAACGAACGGGACTAACGACGACTGACGAGGATCATTAAATTTGTGCAGATTTCAATGCCTGCTGCATACCTTCAGACATTAGTTGTGTCCATGCCACGTCTTCTTGCGGCAGTTCTGCACTCTCGGGGTGTACCTTGGTAAGGGGGAGGGGGGCTACACGATATTAGGCAGGTGTACCAGTTTTTTTGGTTCTTCAGTGTATATACAGTTGATAGATGTCTTTTTCCAGCATACAAAGTTAAGTTAGAATTCATTACATAGTCTCTATATAGCATTCTATACCATAATCGCTATATATGTACGCCATTATGAAGAGAAGTAACCGACCTACTAAAACATAGATTTTAAAATGATTTTCCGGAGTACTAATTGTCTGTAAAATTTTATAGCAATCGGTTATATGTTTCCCAGAATTGACATAAAATCTTTATATATTCGTGTGGCGATACCATTGAAAATGGCGGACCAAAGATGCTCCATGTACATACAGTTGATAGCTGTTATATCCACTGTAAGCAAACAAAGTACTGTTTTAATCGAACACATAATTTATTAAATATAGCATTATAAGCTAAAATATTTATATGAGAGCCTTTTGATAATAAGTGACATGCCATTATCGTCATCTGCATCAGTACAATTAGTTGGTTAAATTAGTTAGGAATCGGTTAATTTTTTACTGAGATATGTCATGAATGCATTTATTCGTATGGTGCTACCTTCTAAAATGGCCGAAAAAGTGGTTATGTATATACATTCAGTCTATAACAATTGGTATAAATTGTTTTAATAGTATGGTAGATATACAATATAAACCGAAATATTTCTAGGGCCGACATTTTGTAAATAAGTACCTGACCAAATGCAATTACTTATGCTTACTTGGTTTATCATAGTATTTATTATCTGCCAAATTGGGTGAGAATTGGTTGAATAGTTTTCGATAAATAATGTAAATGCTTTATTTTTTCTTGTAGTAATATCTTCCAACATTGCTTACAAACAACAATATTCATTTACTATAAATTTTTACACGATGCAGCGTACAAAATTTGGTTTAAATCGACTGAATATTTCTCAAGATATGACGTCATCCTGAATATTAAAATGACTGACATATTTGAAAGTAAGTGCCCGGTGTGGTTGAAAATCAGAATGTCATGTGTTCTTACTAAGTACTATATATGTACCGAGTTTGGTCAAATTCAGTTTACGCATTATAAAATTGAAAGGATGGACAAATAAATGCACACACACTCAGGCACACACATACACACATACACGCACACATCAATACAGAGCGGAGAGTGATCTCATAAGCCTTTCTTTACTTAGGAAAGTAGGCTAAAAATTATGGTGTAACTTGTCATTTCGTATTTGGAATGTCATACGTAGGCAACCTTTACGAAAATTCAAAAAACTAAATAGCAAAAGCTGATGAACCATTTACTCTCTATGGCTTCCGAATTCGAAGCTTAAAAACCGAAAAATACTTAAATACTAAATCGGCAATTCGAATACGGCCTAAGAAAATGCAAGTTATAAAATAAGAAAATCGCTATGGTTCTTTTCTCGAGGGACCAAATAAAGAAACAATGCTCGCAGACAGACGAAGCATGTGGACCATAGTCCATAGAGGTTATAGTATTATATAATTTGGGTCAGCTTGTAGAGGGAATGTGGGGTAGAACGCTGATACCAGCTGCAAAGTAGCCAATGTTCTTTCCCCACATTAAATTGATTATTTAGTACAAATCGTCACAACCATGGGCGTGTGTACGCAAATAACAGAGGTATGGAACCAATCAGAGTAACGCGATGCGGTTGGCAACTAGATCAGTTACTGCTGTTACAATGGCAGGTTATTAATATTTAAGTGAGTTTGAACATGGTGTTATAGTCGGCGCACGAGATGGGACATAGTATCTCCGAGGTAGCGATAACATTTGGATGTTTGCGTACGACCATTTCACAAGTGTACTGTAAATAAGATAAATATCGGTCTACCCAATCTTTAGTCAATAGGTCAACTGTGGCACTCTAAAATCCATGTTTTTAGATCCTGCTAGTTAAGTTACAGAACTTTTAATGTTCGTGTCCTTTGTTTGTGATAATGGGAGTGCAAACAGTGATCCTGCAGCTGAGACTCCTAAGTCCAGGGTACGTTAACGCTAGAAGCATCCCAGATGTTACGCAATAAACAAATTATTGCGTAACTCTGGAAAGGATTATGTCGGTCATAGGGGTATTGTGAAAAATGCAAGAATCATTCACAACATAAAAAAGACTACCTGTCGGTTTAAATGTGCTGCTAACATTAATTAGCAATATATGAACAGCATAATTACAGAGTTTTAGGGACTGGGTACCTGGAATCTGCAAACAGCCTTTATTTTCTCCTGTGTAACTGTAAAGATACGAAAATGAAAATAAAGACTGAAGCAAAGCATAAAATCCCCACAAAAATTGTCTCTCTGAAAGGTTACAGAGTTTGTAAAATCTATTTTGTAAAAACCTTGCGAATTATTTGCAGCAGTATAACATGTCTTCAAAAACTGAAAATGGTGCATCACCGATAGGTAGCTGTGGAAAAGATCCAGCTGAAAGTAAAATAAGTTTATTCATATTAGACCAGATAAAAAAACACATTAACAGTTTTATCATATACGTTATTTATTATTGCGTATCGAAACCACTCAACAATCACAACACTTTGTATCAAACGATACAAGATCAACCTAAAAAAACGTACATTTCGTATCCAATTGCGACCTGGAGAAGGCCAAGGCAAATGCGGAATTTTCCCCCTGCCAACTCACCTACAAAACAAACGGGATCAAAAACTACGGGTTTGTGTATCTAAACCGAAAGTCGGGAAATTGGCGCCGCGCCCCATTTGTTCTGGACTGCGTATCCAACTGAATCGGAGGGAAATTTTGACCGGCGCCTGATTGTTACGTGTAGTGTACCCAAACCGAAAACTGATGCAACCGCAAATAACACCATTTGTTTCCTGGGGCGAATCCTGGTGTCAAAAGTGGCAGTTGCTAAAAATTTTCTATTGCATATCATGAAGAAATATAGTATCCCCAAGCCCCCTTTATCAATTGGAATATGCGTAATATGTTATATAAATTTTTGGGGTAAACTTTAATTGAAATCAATAATTGAGCCTTCCCATAATTAATTACCCCAACAATTGAAACTGGCAGATCCAATTTCCGCGGACACAGCAGATGCAGGTGCATCCATCGTTGCTGGCCCCCATCGTAATGACCGACATAACTTTTGTACGTCCTCTCAATTTAATCCCATGGAAACATAACAGCAACAGACTCACTCGCTAGATTACAATTTAAAATTAAATTTAAACTGTAACAAACAGCAACTCCCCTCACTCACGCCTTTAAATTAAAACAGTTCACTCACTCGTTTACACCTTAAAATAAAATTTTAAATTAAAAATAAAACAGACTCACTTCTGCCTGAAAATGAAAAAAAAAATTTGCAACAAACTCACTCGCTGGTTTACATTTTAAAATAACATTTAAACATACACAAAAACCAACAAACTCACTGGCACCTGTAAATTCAAACCGTTCACTCAATCGTTTACACTTTCAAATAAAATTAAAACAAATACATACAGCAACTCACTCTCACTTGGGCTCGTAAATACAAATATAAACAAACACTTACCTGTCGAAAGGAGAACCGCCTTCACGACACTGCCGTCACCTCCCCGTCGATTCCGATGGTAAGTGGCTGCTGCATGGACCAGTAATGAGTGCAATCGTTCGCCGTACCAATGGTTCTTTTTCCAGATGTACTCTGCCAGGTATCAGACCCACGACTTTTCCCTCCAACCAAAGCACGGGCTGCTGTACCTCATCGAGCAGCAGATCCGCTCGATGTTTTACACGTGCACTCTCAGCGCCTCTACCATTTTCATTTTTAGTGCGTTTTGAGTGTTGAACATGCCACTCTTTTCATTGCACACAAATTGACTTCAGTGATTCACCTGCATGTGGCAGTAGCCGTGAATGTTCAAGTTGCTGTGAATGTCCAGTGCCACGTTCCTCTTCTCCACGTGCACAAGGAAGAATTTAGTCTGGTCATCCTGCTGCAAGTCCCCGAAAACTCACTGGCCGTGAACTTTGCGTCCTTTGCGGTTCTTGCACTCGCAGATTTTCGACTCGTCAAACTCGACTTCTTTGCCCGGCCCGCCGATGTGTTTCCTGTACGTCAGCACTCAGTCTATGCAAAATGTGGTGGCAGAAACCTGACCAGGCGACGATAGTCTTCCATGAGCAATGAAGTTCGTTCACGATCGTCTGTTGTCGCGGGTACTTGATCAGACACCACAGATAAAACAACTCGATGATCTTGCCTGGCGACAAGTTTGAATATCTCACGAAACTGCCCTGCCTAGCCGACACTTTGAAATTGCATTATGTTTCATCCTCAATTTGCCATCGGCACCAGTAAAACAAGCCCCTGTTGTCCACGAGTTTCGCTTCCCCTTCCTCGCATTTTTCACACTACATCGACGACCTGACGATGTCGTAGTTGACGAGGAACGTGTTTACATCCGGCAAGGAATGGATTGCTTGCCTGGCATTAAATGTTGTGTATTGCCTCTAGGACACACCCCCGTTTCGTGAAAAAAAACTTCAACTAAAAAAACTGAACTTGGATACGCGATGCAGATAATTCGGTGCTAAACTTGGATACGCTAAACGGAATCGGTCGGATACGTGATACGGCACAAACCCATAAATGAAACATTTGAATTGATACTCTATAATACACTCACGCTTTTACTGTGGTTACCAACTATGAGCACGCAATACGGAAAAGTTACCGAAAAAATCTATTAACAAAGGAAATATTATAGTCCAAAAAATGATGTTATTTTCTGTACTAGATTGTAATAATTTATATCGATGACTTAGAATAAAAACTTGTTATCTCTAATTTTTGGCTAAAATGTATTTTTGATTCTGTTGATTGGAAAACTTGTATCTCACGTTTTCCAGTACTCCGATCGAAAAAAAAGGGCATTCCCTTTATTGAATTTGAGCACTGTAAGCTAAGATAATCTGCATTTTGAAACCAATTGTATCAAAACATAATTGGATTACAAATGTAAGATACAATATTTTCATTCCAAGTCATCAATATGTTTGGGCATTAATTCGACCACTACAATTTCATTATAATTTTATAATTTAAAATAATTGAAAATAAAAACAAAAATGTATTAATTCACTAAAATTTACTAAAATAGAATGACACATTTTTCAGATAATAAATGTTGATGTAAATTAATAGTTAATTTAAAAATTAAAAGAGTAATACATGATAAATTTTGTGAATAAATGGTGTTGCTTGAAGATTATCTATATACATAACTATAATGAATTACGAATTATCAAAAAGAATAAATTAATAAAAAATTGTAACAAACCCAAAATATGATAAACTAAAGAATACATTGAAACCGAAAATATATTATGGTATTGACCATAGAATAATGAACGAATCTCTCAATCAAGAAGCAACTTTAAAATAAGTAAAAAATCATATTTGTTTTGGTCTAAGAGTTTGTTTAAAAACATATATTTGCAAAAAATACAAAATGAAGACAAGAAGCAAATAATATTTTGATAATGTATGGTAAATAAAGGGGAAATGTTGTTAATATCAATTGTACACATGATTGACATAAAAACTTTATTATATCTTCCTAAAATAAAAATTAATTAATAAAATAAAATTATTGGGAACTTATACATATCTTGAAATTGTTGAATTTGAGAGCGAACATATTAAAAACTACATTAAGTTAATATATTGTATTTTATTAAATATGATTATAACATTTATTTTATTCTATAAGCTAGAAAAATACCAAGAATATAATTACACGAATATTTATACTAACCATGATCATAATTTATTGGAATTGGATAATTAATTAATTTTTTTTTTAATTGTATCCAAAACAAGTAAAATAAATTTTTTTTGTTTGAAATAAATTATGATTGTTAAAAGCAAAGTAAAAACAACATAAATTAATTATGTAATGGTTTTAAATGTAAAAAATCACAATCTATTTATGATATAGATTATAAAGATTGAAATTTATATACATTTGAATTAAAGAAACAAAATTAATACCTTATAATTTTAACAGATATTTCATTAGTAATATAAATACCCTACCATATGTATATAAAAAAAATTTATTTTTAATGGGAGGCAAAATGCCTCCTTTGGAAAATAACATTTTAAACAACAAAAGTTAAATTCCAATACCAAATTTGTACACTTAAAATATAAAAAATAATCAATATGATATTCCTGATTAAATTTATCATCCTAACCATCCAAACCATATAAACTGTAAACATATTCTTTAAATTAAGCAGATTTATTAGACCAATAAACATTTGTACATTCTTTAATAATTTTAAAATAAACAGTACGGTCTTTAATGACTGATTTTTTTTTATATTTTGTAATTAATAAGACAATATTCTTAAAGTATTGTAATAGTATCATTTAATATATATATATATATTAATATTTAAATTTTTTTGGAAATTTTGAGTTAGCAATATTTCTACAATTATTTCTGGAGCAGAACCATTACAATCTATAAATTTTTAATTTAATTTTATCCATTTTTATTAAAACAATATGATTTAATCTTCTATTATTAATGCTATAAACAGATGGAGGAAGAAGTTTCGAAAACAGTCTAATCACGATATCCGAGCGTTGTTTTGTCCAAAACAATAATATTATCAGTTTGTAAGTGATTCATTTCATTATATTTTTCACACATTAAGTAAGACAAATAACGAGTATTTCTGGTTTTGGAAGAGTTGAAATTAGCATTTTTTGAACCCCTACAATATGAAGGCGGATCTGGGGCACATAAAACTTTAATATATGAAATGTAATTTTTTTGCGAATTCTGAAATATGTTATATCTTTGTAACATAATATCATATTTTCGCTGATAATTTATTCCATTTGTCAAATTTTTTGTTTCAAAAACAATATTAACTGTTTTGAACGGTTCGTATATTTTTTTCGGCTCTCAAAATCTTGATGTTAAGAAACGCCCAAATCTCTTCACTCACTAACTCATTCATATAATTTTTTTTGGTAATTTTGTATAATTTTTTGGAGGAATATTATTTATATTTTGTTTGTTGATAACCGTGATTATTATATTATTTATATTTGGGGTCAATTATGTTGTACGCAATCTAACCAAAGCAATCGAATTATTATTAAGAAGAATACAATTAAGTTCCTTCGTTCAAAATAGAATTTGTTATCTTGCAAATTTTATACACTTTTATAAAATATTTATTTATTTATTTCTTTATTACATAAGATTTATTGGGAATTGGCGAAATAAATAAAGATGAAAAATTAAAAAACTTAAATAATTCTTAACATTTCTTAGATAATACTAGAGCAAATGGTATTGGTCAAATCATTTGTGTACAACTAAATACAGTTAATTTTTATACAAAATTCGCTGTTGCAATTTGTATAAACAATATTTTTGTTCCAAAGGTTGAATCCAGCGAAATATGTTAGTTTAGAACATAATATTTCAGTGCTATCAAAAACATTAAAAAATTGAGTATTTTTTACGTTATTTTGATTAAATGAGTTTTATAGATGAATGTGAAAATAATTACTATTTTACATTTGACTATATGATTTTAGTTAATCAAGATAAATTCGTTGATATCTTACAAAAAATGTCGATTTTTTTTAAATGTTGCTCAAATTTATTTGTAAGTTCGAAAACGATTAGTTTGTGATAATACCAATTTTTTACATGTATTTTTTTTAGAGAAGATGGAATTATTTTAAAACATATTCATAAATATTTTGTTGATAACAAATGTGTTATAATTAATTTAACAAATTTTTTTGTATGTCTTGGGTTAAGATTAATAATAAAGTTAAATATAGAAATCATATTACAATTTTATAACTATCACTGGTAATAAGCCTCGCCCCTAAAATTTTTTATTAAAAATTATCCCCGCCTTTATGGCTGTTTTTAAAATCAACAAATGTGTAAAAACCATGTTGTTTAATTTGTTAATATATTTTTCGCTACCCAAAGGAAACATAATATTAGGGGCTTGTTTCACAGTGTCTGGTTATGCACAGATTATCTTCTGATTAAATGTTAAGTGCTAGTAACTGTTTTACCTGTTTCCTAATGTATGGTTAAGGTTAATAAATGGATTACTAGACCTTAACCAATGATTACCTTAAACAGAAGGTGATGTTCTAATTACTGATATAAACAAATCATTCTACAATTATGGCTGTTTGTGTACTTAGACAACGAAATATGTGAGCGGTGATAAAACATGAAGTGTGTAGTACAAATCCAAATAATGAACTACATTGATGTAGGAAAACCATTCATTACACTTTATTTGTCACAGCATAATTAATTTTTACATAAAAATATCGTAAATACAGGTTATGTAGGCTGAGGACTTCTTCACCAACATTAACATCTGAGGTTGATGAGAATACCAAGCAATCTTGCAGAATTTCACCTGAAAAATAATTTACACATGACTCACTAATATTATCATTGTATGTTTTTAGGTTATTAATGAACGATACCCTTCTAAACACACAAATGTATTTTATAATATCCTCAAAGTATACTCAGTTAATAAAACTAAACATAAAAAAGGCACAATTGACAATCACTTTCTTTCACCATACATTCATTATTTTTTACAAAGGATCTCTCGTGTAACAGTCAATATCTGCGACCAGTTTTGGTAGCATGAGTATAGTACACTGCTTCCTGTACCTAACTATATCACTGTTATAATATACTGCACACAATTTTTGGTAACAAGGTTCTGCATAGCCAACTTTCATTTCACATGTGATACTGAGAAATTAAATACTTGACTTTCTTTTTCAATGCTACATGCGACTCTCTTCGTAAATTATTACATGTTAGACTGAACCTAACCTTTAATACTTACCTTTATTGTAAACTACAATTTTGAAACGGGGGCACATTTTAAGTAATTAATTAATTACCTTAGGCTGAAACAGTAATATAAATTATTGATTCAAGGTGCCGTTATCATTAATATTAAAATATTGTTTAATTAACAAATGAAGGGTTCAGAGAAAGAACGATCTTTGTCAAAAAATGTAAATATTTATTTAGAGGGGAAATTAGGTAGTTTAAATGGTAAGCTACAGCGATGTGATACTGCCACAGAAAACTAACGAATAGGGTACGTGATATTTACGTCAGAAATATGTGTATGCGATGAAGTAACGATCAAAGTCACCTGCGAACGGCGAAGTAAGGTACAGAGTCAAGCTCCCATTGTCTGAGGCACCCTGCCTGCGACGGCTCGTCGCTGTTGATCAGCTCACGTGCCGCATCCTGTTTATTTCGTTCTGTTGATTATTTTAAGTTTACAGTGTTTTTAATATACATATAATCATGAGTACGAGCGTGACTGATAGTGAAGAGGTCAGGGTGAAAGATAGTGTTTCTAAGAAAAGATGTAAGTAAAGTAGTGTGAAATACTACACACGAAACAGCTGAAGATTTGATGATTTAGAATGTAAGCGACATCAGTGCTTTGTAAACGTTTCTAAAAACGAACAAGATAAGTTGATTCGGAATATTAATGCCCTCAGGGATAGGAATTCTCAAAATATGTGAATTCTCAGAAAAAAATGAAGAGATTGCCAAAGTAAAAAAAAAATATTTTAGGCTTCAAGGTTTGTGTTTCTCGAAATGAGAGTCTTGCCAAGATTCCGGTTTGTTTTAAGAGATGTATATCATTGTTTGGGGTAACAGCTCATCGTCTTCAAACAATAAAAACAGGACTTGTAACAAGAGAGATATCACAAAGAGATAAAAGGGGAAAGAACGAGAAACGATGGAAAATAAATTACCTGATTCATTTAATGATACAATGGACAGCTTCTTCAAGTCTCTTGAAGTGCGTAAAGCTCATCACAGCCTAAAATACACACAGAAAATATGTCTGCAAAAAGACTTAAATGTTAAATGCTGTTAGGTATGTTTATATGTTTAAAGGGGATATTTACAAAATGCCACACCAAGTAAAAACAGTGATATTAATAATTTATTTTTCAGATACGACAAAGATATGGGTAGTTGGTCCATACAATTACATTGTGAAAGACTGTGTAACCGAACAATAATAATTTGCGTAACTTGGAACTATACATTATTTAGTCTTGTGACGTACACTTTCAACATAATCAACATTAAAGACAGCATTTTTGTTACAATTCATGACGGGTTTATTATAGTATTGTCGACAAAGTTCAGTGAAATAAGGATCAGAGTCAGTGCACCAGTTGTATAAATTTTTTATTGTACGCAAAACACTTGTGGTATTTCTGTTTTTTACATTTAGTATATCAGTAATAAGTTCCATCTATACAGTAAAACATTGCAGATACATTCAGTGGGATGGTTAAGGAGTTGTATGGCTTCAAACATAACAAATGCTCTCCTGTGCAATTAGGTTTTTGTGATCCTGAACGTTCTTTCTCTGCGCCCTTCCAGTATAAACATTCGCCTGTGTGTATGAAACATGTAAACATAAAGAACAGTTGCAAATTTACGGTTTGTATACAAGGACAAAGCTTCTACAAATAGATAATGAAAATTAAAACTCGTACTACGCAAAATATTAAACATATTAAAGTTTACACAGGAAGATCAAACAACACTTACCAAACATAAGTTTCACACGTTCATCAGTGGCACGTTGGTTATCGAGGTAATCCACCTCCCGTATTCAAAACGTGCATACGTTCATCGCTATATATTTTTTCGTACTGAACGTTTTATGTTGTCGTCAAGTGTTTTAACATTCCATGGGAACACGCCAGATGCAGAATTCAACTATACTCTAATTTTCTTCCACGCCTCTTCTTTTTGTTTCCACGTAATGACGTCATTGTTTTACATTCATTTACCGCTGCATATGATTCCACAAGAGAAATTAGTGTTCCAGTTTTGAAAGAAACAAAATTTTGTAACCCCGAACGCTTGTTTTCCTCAATGTTTAAATTGCACGAACTTTACCAAAATACCGTAATAAACATTTCATTTAATTTCAATTCAGCCAATCGTAAGCCGATACGTCACTCCATTATTGCCATATTTACTTTAACCAATGTTTAGTTAATCACACAGTAAAATTATGATGAGAAACAGTTCAATACTAATCATCACTTAATCGTTCTGTTTAAGTTAATTCCATTTTTAGGCAACCAATACTTTAAACATACATTGTGAAACCGGCCCTCATTCTAGCAATCGTCAAAATAATTTCTTTTTCGAAATAAAACGAAATGTATGTGTCATAAATTATTTAAAATCATATGGGTTTTCAGATATTGAGAATGAGAACTAAGTATCGAAAATTTATAAAAAAAAATCTTATAGTGATGTTTTAAATATATAATATTAAAAATTAAAATTTAAAAATAAGTTGCTTATTAGATTAATAAATATTACAATTAAGAAACAAACCAAGATGTGTAATGATAAATTAATTTTTTGATCCTACTGCATCTTCAAAATTGAATAAAGTTATGATTAAATGGCAGTTTGCTTTACATAATAATTTGACAATTAATATAATAATGAAACCATTCAAAGTTTAGGGTAGGTTTTCATATTAATTTTATATTTATTGATGATAGTAATAATCCAGGTATAGTTTTGTCAGTTAAACAAGGTAATCAAAAGTATAACAAAAATTATCGATTATATGTCCGTATAATTTAAAAGATAAAATATCAGGTAAGCTTATTTTTCCTCAAAACCACATAGAGAAATTTGTATTTAATGTCTGAAATGTGTAGATTTAGGGCCCACGCGTGCCACAAACTCTTTAATTCTTAATCTAACAAAAGTCTTGCTACCACCATTTTGCAGAAATCTCCACTATTTGGATATTTAGGGAAGAATCATTGGTACACGGATAACACAGAAAATCTGGAAACGTGTGAGTAGCAACCACTAAAATTCGCTCGGTCTGCCAGCATCTGCGTCATCTGCGAGCACAGTGTGAATCCTGGTTTATACAGTCACCCGAATGTCTGTCTGAAATGTTCCCAACTCCTCCCATGATAACTTTTAAACCCGTAAACCGAGTTTCACCAGACTCGGTCTACATATAGTTTTTAATAAGGCAATACTACTTTCATAGTAGTCATTTATGTTATATGCTTATTATCAAAATGGTGGTATTTTCAATAGGAGTGTGTAATTTCATATCTCAATTTAGACATTATTTTGTATTTTTGACAATTAATGGTGTAAATATTAAATTAAGGCTGGAATATGGTTATTATACGTCATTTTGGAAGGTAGCAATGCACGAAAAATTAGGCTTTTACGAGATATCTCGAAAACTACTCAAGATATTCCCACCGAATTTCGCAGGTAACTAATATTACAAAAGTCATTATAACCATATACCGTATGACTTATATTCAACACGGCGGCCCTGTAAATATTTTATATTAAATTGGTATATACACGACACCATTTAACCAATTTCGACCAAATTTTTAATGCAGAAATTATCAACTACAACAAGGATGAAATGTGCTAATACATATTCTCTGTTGTGAACCATTTTGTTAGATATCGCTGCATGAACAAATATAGTTTTGTATCGTATCTGGGAAAACAATCCGTAGATCCGTACCACATTTGGTAAACAAGAATACTACGGTATACCATGTAAGATACAATCTATTTATTCGGCTAGATACTTATATTAAATCTGGTGAACATTAAAATTTTTTAGCTTAATATGATATATTTAAATTACGACATATTACAAATAAACTTTGTATACTGGAAAGTTATTTATATTATAGTAGGCAACGCTAACATTTGCGATTTTAATTAAGAAAAATCTTATTCTTGATATAGCGGCAATATATATATATATATATATATATATATATATAAAGTATATTTGGTGTACAAAACATACTTTTGAACTAATTTCAACCTAATTTGGTATGTTGATGGTACCAACTGCAAGACCGGTACCTGATTCTTAATTATGCCATTTTAACATATGCAATTTTGATGGAAAAGAAACTTATTTTGATTATGGCAGATATATTCATATTTTATGTTAGTTTGAATTATATACCATGCTGTTTTACCAATTATGACAAAACTTGGTATGCTGAAAGTGTTTACTACAAGCTTCAAATATGTTTATATATTGACCATTGTCCACCATTTTTTAACATAAAGCCAAATGAAAAAATTAATTCATTGTGTCATAATTCGAGAAAATACCAACCGATCCTTACCAAATTTGGCTGAGAAGAAAAACTACAGTACTTCATGTAAACAGATATGGTTTTAAGTGGGTTAAATACTGATTTTAAAAATGGAGGCAAAATTAACAATTTGGATTTCTATTCTATATCTATGAAACCATGTAACCAATACTAACCAAAATTTGGATGTTAGCAGTAGCATATATAACAACCTTCTGATGTGTCGATACAGAGTTTTCCTTCGCCATTTTGTATGAAAGCTCCACTTTTACGCCAGATCTCGGAAAACAATAAACCGATTCCCACAAACTATTGGCAAGCAAATATTGTGATAGGCCATTAAAACCAATATGTTTTAAGTGGGTGAGGAATTTACTCTCAAAATGATGGAAAATACAAATTAATTCTACTAATATTAGAAATGCGATAGTTTGTGTGAGTGTATGTTTGTAACTACTCAGCTCCATAACAACTGAATGGATTTTAATTAAATTTGGTATGTAAGTATTTTAGGTTGTGGAATAGGACATAGAATACTTTTTATCCCTGAAGATTGTACGGTTCTCGTTGAATAACAGCAAAACGGAATGCTGCAACGGCTGGGAACGTGACCGAAATATTTTTTTTCCTCTGGTGTCATAGTTTATCAGGGCGCCCAAGGACCTTTGAAATGGCTCAAGGAATGCTATCGATCTATACAAACCGGAACCGAATATTTAACGTGCCCTCCAATGCCCAGAAGCGCTAAGATGTTATGCCACTAAACGGTAACCCATCCAAATGTGCGCCGCTGGGAACGTTGCTGAACTCTGGTGATCAATTAAGATCTCTCAGCCAAGCGCAATCAGTAGAACCTAGGTATAGTTATTTCTAAAGATACAACTTAATGAAACTCGCGTTTTGATTTTCATACATCGACGCTGTAAAGCGGAAATGTGGTATCTACGCGATAGTTGCACAGACACACTCCAAAAACGACACCCTACTTCTTGGCTATCGGGTAAAAAATGCTTTCTTCCTTTTGGGTTGCCGTAATCAGGTAAAAACCTAGGCTAATATAGTATATTTTTTAAATTCTCTTTTCATATAAATGAATTGTCTTTTACTAATTTATTTATTAGTGTATCAGTGTAATACTCAACTGTACCCGGGTGAAGCCGGTCCGGTTCGCTAGTTTTACAATACATGTTTCCTATGTCTAACTAGTTGAGTAGGGCCTACTTCCTCATATTTAATAGCATAGATATGAAGATAAATTAGGCGAATTAGTTACATTGGTAACTCCTGGTTATCTGTGTGGTTAGTACTTGTTCAATCACAAGTGGTTTAGGAACACTAGGTGCTTTGAATGCATCTCATCTTTCTCGAAATTTATTATGTCATATGCTTTGTTCACAAACATATTTTATGTATTTACTTAAATCGATGTAACTTTCAATGGTTATAAGTAAGTTGAGATAGCATATTCAGTCACATTACAATTGATGACCTCTTTTAGTTAAATCTGTTTTTGCCGCTATGTTGATAACGTTTGTTTTACGATACTTTTTGTTCCGTATAATTATAAATAAATTTGCCTTTCATACTACCTAGTCTTAGCGATGTTAATGATCTCTTGTTTATTTATAGTGTATCCTTGCTATATAATTTTTTTTCTTTAACATCATTTTCTTATCTTGCTCCATTTCACATTAATTGAGTTTTAATTAAACTTCTTTATTTTTCATATAATGCCAACCTTTCTAACTAATGTACTTTCGCCCCTAGTAATTTATATTCACAATAATTATGAATTGATGGTAAGAAATTTACTTGTAACGCATTTTTATCTTGCTTTCCTCGGAAAGTTAGACTAATGAAATCATTCGAACGTCTGACTAGAAGAGGGGCCTAGAAGCTAGCTAGCCAAAAGAGATACTCCACATTTGGGCATATTATTTTAAAATTTAACGGGAAAATATATTACTGTTATGAGCACGCCCAGTAATACCCTGCGAACTGTTGTAATGGAATAGTCCACTTAAAATATTTTACAAGACTGAATGCTAAAAAATGAGGGACGAGAGATGATGGTCCTTTACGTCTCGCATCAAACGAGAGCCTCTGGCAATCCGTCCGGTGTTCATCATCACTGAGACGCTACCCTCTCAGCGCGGGGTAGGTACAGGCCTTGTGAGGGGTCCTGCCCTCGTCATGCCATTTGTCTATCATAATCGAGCTTAGGTTGGGGACAGCTAGCCTGTCCCGCTTCGCGGTTTTCAAATTGTATTTTAACTGCGGCAAGCCACAGTAATTTTTCCATTGTGACAGGGTAGCGCATGGAACCTGCACCCATGCTGTGATTTTCCCCTTTCTCCCTGCCTGAGAGGGGAAAAGAGGTGGTGACGTTCTTTTTCGCGGAATTTCAAAAGTTACAGAACCTTTAGTTTCTGTCCCTAGTCTCTCGCCGGGGGCTTGTGACAGTTGATTAATTGTAAAAGCGGAAGTTGATGGGTAAGTGAATTTAGTTTAAATTGCGTTTATTACAATTTTATACACATTATTGGAGTGTTGGGGAAGCGAGGTCTTAAATTAATTATGACAATTATGTGTTTATATGATAGTGTTACTGTAGTAATGAAAACGCTTGAATAGTTATACTTAGAATATTTCCTTAAATGTAACTGAAGGTAACTTTTACTAATTAAACGTGACTGCAAGAAAATGTTTCATTAAATTCAATTTTAAAGACATTTGCTTTATCTGTTTAGGTAATTAATGTATTGTTATTTGTTAAGTTTTATTCATGTGTGAGTACTACTCTAAATGCGAATGAAAGTGGGCAAGAAGTCTGGTTTTGCAGCTGATTTGTATACAATATTATGCTGAGGGTGTATTATTTGTAGTTTAAAATTCTTTAACGTGGTATTTGTTTAATGTTTACTTAAAAAAAGCCTTACATTTACTGTATGAAACTTGAAAAACGAGCTATGTGTTGCAATTTTTAGTTATATGTGGTCAGAGATCTCTGATTGGCCGAGAGGTCTCGCGGTAGACGCGGTTAGGATCTGCTACTCGAGAGATGGCAGCACTGTCATATTATTACGTGAACACATTTTATAAGTGAAAATTTGCCGCTGAAAATTGAAAGCGTTTATTTTGGGCTCTAAAGAATCTGAATTGACTTCTTTTAATATATGAAGCCTAGAGCAAAACATTATATTACGTTATCTGGCTAAGTTAGGGGATAAAAATTTCTTTAAAAATCAATGATTCTAGGTTGGTTTAAGCTGTTTTCATTTAAAATTAATTGTGTGCAATAAATAGTAGTAAATGCAAACAAAAGTGCAACGATCAGTTGATTGTGGTTAATAGTTCGCGTTTATGTCACTCGTCAGAGTTTTGTATAATTGAATTGAGTATTTAGTGGTCGTTCCAGAGCAGGTTGAAGAGATATGGGATTATTTCCGGGTCATGTAAAGTGAATAGACGGCGACAATCTTGAACATGACCTCTAGAAGCAGCATGATGTTGTGTTCTTTGTCTGGTAGGTCTTTGGCTTAACTCATGAAAGGACGAAAATATGCCGTGAGGGATTACAAGACAGCTTCTTTTAGGAACTCCATGACGTCACGGCGATCCTGCATAGTGTATTTCATTCCTCCTAGCGATTTTTGTGGGAGTGGGTGGTAGATATTGACATTTGTTGTTGTGGTTTCAATTGAGGTTATTGTGTTTTTGTTGTAAAGTGAGGGGATTCCACTAGTGCTTGCACGTGCGATTGCTTTGGGTGTGATTGTGGGTTTTGGACATTGAGGTTGTAGCCAGGTTCCTGGACGGTTCAGTTGCTGGTTTAGAAGGTGGTGTTTTTGCCTTGTCTGTTTGGCATTTGGGGCAGGTTTTTTAAGAGGCCTGATTGTTCGCCTGAGAAATTGATGTATTTAGGGGCTGTGACTTGTTGAGTGCAGGCACCCATGGGATTTGGTCCCTGCACAGGGGGTAGGGGGGTGGCAGATTTGTGGCATGGAATGGAATTTCCGGGTGTGTCCTAAGAATTGGCAGTGTCTGACGGTTTTTTTTTAATAGGGGCGGGAATGAACGATTGTCATATTTACCCTTGTGACTTTGCGCAGTGAGGGGGTGGGGAGATCAGTGTTCTGCGCAGCCTTTACAGAAAATAAACGTTGGGGCTCCAACGTGTATTTGTTGGGATCGTTTCCTGTCCAAAATTTTCTTTTCGAATTGGTAAACATTTTGGACGTGATAGCCGCTGCTTCTTAGATCTTTCTTGATGAGTTATATTTCTGTTGTCGTTGTGAGGTAAAAAAATATTTTTGCAGTTAGGCTGAGGTTTGAATGAACCTGAAGAAGGGAATTAAATTTGTTTTGAAAATTGTTAGAGCCGACTGGTAATGTTGGCAATTTGAGGTGAGTATGTGGATGCCTTTGTTTGAGAGAAGAAGTTAGGAGCCGCCTTTACTAATGGCTGGCAGTTTTTGTACCAGGAGTTTGAATTTGGTGGCATCTGGGACCACTATGATAAATTGCATTTGGTGTTGTGTTGTTGTATGGGTTGCAGCCAGCTGAGTGCGGGCGGGAGGTTGGCCTGAGAGGCCTGGGTTTGAAATTAATCAAGTCTCATCTCCGACTTCTTGCAATGTAACATACCGGTTCGACACTGGGAAAGTGAATTTCACCTCAGACGACTGCGGAGACGCTTGTTATCTTTGATTGTGCGGTTTTCGACTGTGATTGTAGGTTTTCCTCTACCTTTTTGTAGCCGGAATTCTGTTTACATGTCCTCCGGATGTTATTGTGGACTGGGGGAAGCCATGGTGGTGGTTTGATTTTTTGTTGAAGTTGGATCCTGTGAGTTACTTGCTGCCGGGTCCGGGATCATATAGATGGTAGGATATTTCTGGAGTAGGCCCGTGTGGTTCGCAGTTACCCTCTCGAGGCCAGGAATACGCAACAACTTCCCGTCCGTTTCCAAGACCCGTGTATGGTGCGGAGAGGGGGAGTTGGGGTTGTCTGGAACGAGGAACGAGTGTTGTGTAAAAATTCTGAGAAAAATTGTGTGCCTAAACACGTTGCTGCGCACCATAACTTATGACCCTTGAGGGCTAGGCTCGAGGTGATCGAGTGAGCGAGCTTACACGACCAGCCAGAGTGCACAGGTGTAGTGCCGCGATAGCTAGATGCTGTGAACTCTCCGAAGAGGCAAGACGGCACCTCCGCGAACGAAGGCTGGGTAAAACGTGCTGTGACACTGGCAAGGGGCGATTTGTTAACATTAAATGCTCCACCCATACTGGTGTACGCTCTGGCAGTCAATGCTTTAATCCAAATATATAGAGGTAAGGGATTAAGCGAGTGCGAATAATTGGTCAGACTATGATGTGGTGGTTAGTGGTACAGAATAAATACCCAATGAAGAAGAGTCTAAATTGCGTGGATAGAGAGGAGGGATTTTCCTTGAGGATGGCAAGGGAATGTGTGGTGTGTGTGTGTGTGTGTGTGTGTCGAGTGAATTGTGGGCAAATGGTGAGCGAGGGACGATGCGGAAGGAGTCGGAAATTATGAAAAACCAAAAAAGTATCTGACGGATGGAGAGGAGAAATGGAGACAATTAAACTGCCAATACAATTTGGCAGTGATTTGACTGGAGGAAGGGGGTGAAAGAGAGTTAGTTAAAATTTGTTGAAGAGGGGAGTGGGTGTAACATAAACCAATAAAAATTTTCAGGGGTGCCAAAAAATGTGTAGTGGGGGTAAATGGCACTGAGCTATGGGCTGGATGGGAAGGGTGGTTACGTATTAGCCAACAATAATGGCGGGTATCAGTCGACCGCTGGTCTTCGTGCAGGAAAGATGTGTGCTCCGCCATATTTGTTTCGAAAACTGAGCCTACTTCATTGAAGACTTTAAAAATTTTTCAGCCTACTTTCCGAAGGAAAGAAAGGCCTATGATATCACTTTCCTGTCTGTGTGTCTGCGTGTACATTTGTGTGAATGTGTATTGTGTGTGCCTGTGTGTGTGTGCCTTCTTGAATTTTTGAATACGTAAACAGAATTTCGCCAAACTCGGTACACATATAGTACTAAGTAAGGACACCTGACTTTTATATTTTTTGATCACGTCGGGCTCTTTATTTCAAAATGGCGGTCGTAAAATAATTTAGAGCCATATGTCATATATCTGAAACCATTCAACCGATCTTCAACAAATGTTGTATGTTCACAGCGCAAGTTGTAAGCATTAAATTCAGAGGCGAATATTTTTGTTGGTTGTCCATTTTGGAAGATAGCCCAACATGAAAAAAAATTTTTTTTACATTATATCTCGAAAAGTACTGAATTCTTCGCCAAAATTTACACTTAAGTAGTACAATGATTAGTCACGTAAATCTCTGTTAATTAACTTAATTAGACATTTACTGTCAAAATGACGGCCATACAGATATTTTAAGTTTGTTTGTAATTTCTACCATACCGTTTGACAAATTTCAACCAAATTTTATACGCTAACAGTATCTACTACAGACATCACATTAACTAATCAACAACTACTTTTGTCCACCATTTTGGAAGATAGTGCAAAATTAAGAAATAAAGCTTTTATGTAATATCCCGAAAACCACTTAAGTAATTATCTTCAAATTTAGCACGTAAATAACACTATAATATGCAAAGAAAAAATATGCAAATAAACTCTATTCGACAGTTATTTTTAAAATGGTGGCCATACAATAAGATTTAGGTTTAGTTGGTATAACTACCATACCATTTGGCCAATTTCAACCTAATTTTGTATACTTACATTATCAATTACAATCATCACATAATCTAAAAAAAAACTCTCCGCCATTTTGTAAATTAACATTTAATGATTTTATCAAGTTTTGTTTAATTTCTCATGAAAAAATTAACTGACTCCTACTTAATTTGGGAATCAAGTAGCACTGCCAAAGTTGATTTGTACAAACAATTTTCATGTATGTTAGAAACCTATTGTCAAAATTGCGGCCATATAGATATTTTAGCATTGTATGATATATTTTCGAAAACATTTAATCAATTCCAACTTAAATTTGTATATATAAAAATAAATCAAATGTGTCCACCAGGTGCCTCTTTTGTCCTCCATTTTGTAAGAAATTGAAATTCCAATAAATTAAGTTTTTTTTTCATATCTTGGAAAACAGTTATCTAATTCCTACCAAAATGGCAAAAAAGTAATCTGCGGTAGGTTGTGTTAACTGATATGTTTTAGGTATGTCTAACACTTATTTTTAAAATTGTGGCCACATAGGTTATTTAGTTTTGTATGGCATATTATACAAATCATGTAATAAAATCCAAAGAAACATTGTACGAGTATGATGACTGTATATATTACAACAATCAAATGTGTGTATTTAAAAACCGTCTTGTCCACCATTTTGTAAAAAAGGAACAATTGACAAATTGAAATTATGTGATCTAGGCCAAAACAACAGATTTCTGCCAAGTTTGGCAAACAATTAGCACTATAGCATCCAAATTTTTATTTACGAAATTGCAAAACTAATTTAAACTTAACTATGTGTGCTGACAGTTTCAGTTGTACCCATAAAAAATCTCTTTGCAAATCCTAATTTCTCCGCCATTTTGTATGATAGCCCCACACGAAATAATATCGTTTTATACCTTATCTAGGGAAATGTTCAACGGCTTTCTTCCAAATTTGGCGGATAAGTTGTACTATGGTAGGATATATTTATTGAAATGTTGTAAGTATTTAAGTTTTTTTTTCTGAATGGTGGGTGTACAAACATTTTGTATTAGTATGCTCTGTCTATGAAAATTTATAACATTTAAATGTAACTTTGAATATTTAATATATGGCAATAAAAGAATAGGCTAATATATACACATTTTACCCTCCATTTATGAATGTCTTCACATGATCTATGGAGGTTTTATCTCATATCTCGAGGACCAATCAACTGATATGCATACAGAGACCCTCCTTTGCGGGATTTTTTTCAATGAAGTGTCAGTGAGTAAACTGAATTTTTGTGACAATTTAGGAATAATTCGACTAATTTATACAAAATTGTGCACACATACAGAAGGCCATGTATAGTTACATTATTTAAATAGGGTCAGGCAATGATTTAAAAAATGGTGGCTATGTAAATATTTTTATATGTTTGGTATATCTATTTAACAATTTAACCATTTCTATAAAACTTTTTATGCTGACATTATTATTAAAAATATCGTGTACAGTGCCTCTTCTTAAGCAATTTTGTACGAAAATTAGGTTTTTATGCCATATCTCGAGACCAATCAAACCATTTCCATCACTTTTTCCACAAAAGTAGCAGTATGGTAGGCCATGTAAAATTATATTGTTTTTTAGTGGCTGAAACACCTATTTTCAAAATGATGGCTGAGTAAATATATTAGGTTAGTGACCCTATCATTCAAAAAATTAATCTAATTATCCAAAATTGATGATCTGAATCCTGCATTTGTGATCCAGTTGATTGGAAGCAAGATTAATTTTTTTAGGTTTTTTTTAAATATGAATATCGGGTAAATCACTTGTGTATATTAATTGTCATTGTATTGTTTCGCATGTTTCTGGTTTCATATCTAATGATTTTAGTGTCAATGAGACGCCAATGCCTACCTACCATTTAAGATTTAAAGAACTCTACTAAATTTATTTGCACCCTTTTAGGGGAAAGTAGGCTCATCTGTTAACAGTAAATTCAGTTTTTTTTTTATTTTTCAAAATTTTTTAAATTTTTAAATGTTAATTTTTTGAAACTTGTTAAATAATTTTTGCAGTTAAAAAATTTTGGTTTTGGAATTTTTGGGATTTATTTGTTTAAGTTTATCCAGTGTCATGGGCAAAGGGTGGATGAAGATAGTGGTAGCTTGGTCAAGGTTAACATTGCTATTGGGTGACACAAAAACCTGGTGGTCGGCAGGCATCGGCTCCGATTCCCCATCCCCTTGTTCCCGACCATACTTTTTATTCTACTTTTATCTGCCATATATTTGACCCATTTCAAACAAGCTTGCTATGGGAACATTGTTATTTTTAGTCCACGAATATTTAAGTCAGCGCCATATGAATAAAATATTTTTCATGTAATTCGCGAGAAGCATTAAATCAATTTCCACCAAATTTGGTACACATGTAGTATATATTAGACCATGTAAAATTACAAGATATAATTATGTGAGATACTTACTTTGCATGACGTCCAAACAAAAGTATTTTAGTTTAGTATGTCATATCTGCCAAACTTTATAACCAATTTCAAACAAAATTTGTATTTTTACAGTATCTACAACGAGCATAAAATGCCTACACAATACCTCTTTTGAGGGTCGCGGTGTTGTAGTGGTCAGACTTCTAACCTCCCACATAGGCATAAAGGGTTCAATTTCAGACGAGGTCGCCCCAGGATTTTCGCATGTTAGAATCAGGCCGCACGGTACCGCTGGTCGGTGGGTTTACTCGGAGATCTCCCGTATCCCCAGCCCTTGCATTCCGGTGCTTCTCCATACTCACCTCACTTCACCTTTATCTGCTCTCAAGACACTAATATTAAGTGCCGTCTCAAATCTCTTAAAAAAAAATTTTTTGTCCTCAGAGAATGAAGAGTAAATGAAGGGTGGCTCTTAACATCGAGGGATTTGAGAGCCGATGAGGATGAAGCGAGGTAAAGAGCAACGCCGGAATGAAGGAGCGCGGGAAACTTGAGATCCCAGAAAAAATCCGCCGACCAGTAGGATTATCAGCAAGATTTCCACATGCGAATAACCGGGAGCGATACTGTAGGGAATAGAACCTGGTTCGCCTAGGTGGGAAGAGATTAGTCTAACCACTAAAACCCCGTGGCCCCTTGTTTGTCCACTGTTTTATATTAATGGTACCGCAACATAAATTATGATTCTGTGTAAGTTCTTAAGAACCAATTTACCAATTTCCCCATTATTTGGCACACAAATTGTGATATGGTACACGTACCTAATTTAAGTTGTTAATACTGTTTATTTTAAAAATTACACCAGTAGCTGGGAAATGTGGATTCATACAATCTCGGTGTCCTGACGGGGTACCGGGTTGCCATGGCGGCCATCTTGGATGACGTCGCGCTGAAACCTCATTCTCTGTCATTCCTCATCAGCAACGTCAATCTTGTTTTTCCCCTGGAATGTCCCCTTTTGAATCGGAATTTCCCTTTTTCCCCCGTTTCCACAGTTCTGATCTATCATTCCACTTGGTTTTTTTCATGCTCTGGCATTCCAAGTTTTTTTAAATAATGCTCTCTCATTTCTTCCTGCCACTCTCTCCCACATTCGTTCCCTCTCACTTTTTTCATTCTATCTTGTTCCTTCATGTCTCTCTCTCCAACACCCGTTCTCTTACACCTGCTCTATCCCTTAGTTTTCACATATTCCTTCTGGTCTCCTTTTTTCTCTCTTGCCCTCTGGTATGTCACCTCTTTCCTCTTGCTTTTTAAGTACTCCATATTTAATTCCCACGCCTACTGCCAGTAGTCTCTTGTAAGTAGCGATCTGTAATTCTCGCGCTTGCCATCAGAGTGTGTGTTGAGTTCTACCGTTCGCAGCTAGGAACGCTGGTATCAATGCGGTCATCTTGTCTGTTGGTTCACTCGTCGCCGCCGGGGTGCACTGGTGGCGTCCATTTGAGTTCTGTCGATGGCAGCTGGAGGTGCACAGGTGGCATCCATTTGAGTATCATCGATGGCCACTAGAGGCACAGTGGTGTAAGGTCAAATTCCGGCGCATGGTAGGCTGGGACCCTCGCCTTTACGCACACCTATTTCGGCACAGGTTTATTAAAAAAATGTCATGTTGCCATGCGGTTTCGATCTGACCTCACTTCGGTTGCCAGTCCGAAATATAGACCACATGAAAACAATTGCATGGGGAGTGTAAATAGAAAAAATTAAGTAAATACTCGCATCGGCCTACGCACTCCCTAGCTAATAAACTTGTGATCACGAAAAAGAGGAATTTTAATGTCGAATACACGTAGAAAAATGTGCAGACACCGCGCGCTCATGCACACACACTTTTACATGTGTAAAAATTATATATTTATATTATAGTAATTGTGCTTCGTCTATTCCGGTCCGCAAGAGCACTTGCGTCTAATTAAAACTACATTCTCATGAAACATGCATCCATACACACACACAATTGCACTGCGACGCCCATGTGCGACGATCATGCACGACCATGCACGCACGCACTTATGTATCTACAATTTTTCTGTGCATTCCAGCGCGCACATTTCTGCATCTGCAACTTGTCCATGCATTCAGTTTGGTACTGAGCAAAGGCGGCCGCGTGCACGCGGTCCTAGACGTCTCATTACTCGTGCGAGCGAAACATTTTGTCTGTAACAACTAGCCATAGGATTAAAAAAAACTAATTACAGTCTAATTTTCTTATTTGACGTGGCTGCTGAATCGTGGCGATTACCGCAGTTCACCACCATCTTGCCCTCATGTTTTACCGCCCACATGACATAACCACGTGAACGACTCCCCGGGCTTGGGACAGAGGGCATTTCACTACGCCAGCAAAAACAATACTGTTAAATTTTCTATACATAATAATTTTATATGATTTCATAAAAAACCAACAGTGTTGCCGCAAGTTTAGTGTACAGGCAGTTTACGAGATGCAGGAAAAGAAAACTTCCCACCTAAAAAAATTTAAAGTTGACAAATGATAGGAACAGAAAGACGACAGCCACAGAAGAAGAGTATACTATAGGACAATGAAGTGAGAAGGGTGGTGGAGTACATCGCTGAAATAACGAGTAAATGCAAGTAAGATTCGACACTGAGTTACTGCAGTGCTAGTGTGATACATATACCATTACGCACCCACAACACCCACTAGGCTAAAAGTTGAAAACCCCAGGAACTGGCTATAAACCGCTGGTCGGAGGCGCAACATAGATGGCAAATCCCGTGCACAAGTTTTTGCATTAGTGATTGGGTAATGTGAAATAGTACACGCATTACGACATATCAGTTACATGCCTGGAAAGATAAGTATGCCTCTTGCACGGGCCACAGTGTGCCACCATCCATCAACAACAACAACATACCTGGTAAGATGAATATGGCTATTACATCAGCTGGTGCTGGAAAAACACATAAATGGAACAAATCAACGTACACGCTAATATCATTCGTTGTGGGAGAGGAGAATGGAAGAACTTCAGCTTTGACAAGCCCGGGACCAGGAACTGCCTCCTACTATGCCTCCCGACACCAGTTGCTCTCCCGGGGACAGACACATAAATGATGATACATGCCTGCAATAGAAGTGAGTGTACAGAACATCAGTTACAATAACCATAAGGGTGAGTATGTACCCCATCATCAAATAGTTATCGTTTGTCGTCCATCCTCGAAAGAGCCAGTTTGTTAGTACATTGTGTATTTACTTCGTGATGGTGCGACCTAATACTGTTGACCTGAACTCTCGTTACCAGCTGTTTCACAAAGATACGTTTATAGTCGTCGAATGTAATTATATCATTCACGGCACAATTCTGCACCCCTTTGGTTAGCTTCACGACCCTATCCTTACATCTGTACTCATGTAACATCGCTTTCAGCACAACACACTCTAACATATTATTATCTCCGCACTCATACTTGAATTTGCCAATCACCATTGCATGTGACACAAGTGCCTACCCTTCCACTCATTCCTACTACTTGCATTCGCGGGCAAGTACTAGGAATGAGTGGAAGGGTAGGCACTGGTGTCGAATTCGGCCATAAGTGTCGGGTCTGAAAAGATGTCCCTGTATAAATCGGAACTACCCAATTTCCAGCAGAAAGGAATCGGTGTCCATGTAGATGAGTCCCATTTTACTGCGAGTCCGTGCCAGCAGGACATCGTAGTGGAATTGATACATGAGAGTCTTCGACAAGTCAAGTACGGTGAAGCTTGCATAGATGGATTTATCAAATTTAATATTTTCATGATCTAATTTAACCAGCGATAGAGATTCGTCGTATACAGTTCTACTATTGAAAGCTGGTTTTGCAATAGGTTTCTCCGCACACAGTTTGGAGCATACAAGTTCCAAATGCTGGTGTTTATGTTTATTTTCCATGAGCTTACCATACGTAGCATTGTTCATGAACTTGTAAAAGTCCTTCTCGAAGGAGTTCGTGGCTGCCTTGCATTTCTCCATATTCATGTCAGTATACAGTTTCAGCCACGCCTTCTGGTTGAATTACAGTAACCTGCATATCGCCTTCTGCCATAACCCATTACTCAATGCCTGCTTGAGGATTACATAGTGAGCAATGCAATTCGTTTTGTCTTGCAATGTCACCATGAGTTTAAATTGTTTGGACCCAGGAATGGGGAGGGGGGCACTCGTTCACTGGCAGAAACGATTGGTCTTGTGGTCCTCATGGAGTGCGGTAGAGTACTCTATATCTACCTCCAGTATGTAGCCTACATCTCCATGAACATAAAATCGATATCCATGCCAACCCATGTGAATTTGACGCATGGCACAGGCAGTGAAATTGCCGAAACATATGAATTATTTGCATCCACATACTGGAGTAAAGCAGATGGACTATGAAATCGTACATGTCTGGCACGTCCTTATTATTTGTCACTGTGTGATGCTTGATGCACTGGGCCACCCCTCCCTGGACACCAGCATCAATAAACAGGGGGAAGTCTTAGTTGACGATAAGGTCCAACTCCACCTGTCTTCTGCAACATTATGTCAAAGGAGAATCTGGGGGCACTCGCGTAGCGGACACAATCCAGCCCGTACATTGTCAAACATAGCCACCGACAGTTCTCGAACAGGTCACACATCAGCAACATGACTGTCTTCAGGTACAGCTCGGAATAGTCTTGCAGTGTGAAACACCCAAATGCCACCCAGGCCGCCTGTGCATGGTGGTAATCCGCATCGGTGATGCCATATCCATTGAGCCTGTTGTGAAAGGCTGCCAGGGGTGGCAGCTGTGGCTCGGGGAGCTTCCCCACAAGTCGACATAGTCGTAGGGGAACACAATTTTCCGAGTAACCAACTCGAGCTGACCAGGGATGAAGAATGCTGAATGGTCTTAAACTCAGACGATGGCAGGTTCTGTGCAAGCATTGCAAGGCTGGCAGACATGAATCTAAACTTGCCTATAAATTGAACCATGAATTGGTCGCCCAAACGTTTGCTGAAGGTAACAAGTTTTCTTATATGTGCGGAATAATAAATATTTCCTGGGTATCATATCGCAGCTGCTTAATAATAAAATTTGAGTCATACATCAAGTTGTGGAAGATGATAGGCATTATCTTGGGGTGGCAGCAGAGATTGTTGCAATTATAACGTTCCACCCCGATAGAGTTGCTGGTAAAATGGTCATGGACCTTGTAATTATCTCTTGACAAGGGACCAGAATAGTAGCAGCTGGTGTTAACCAGCGAGTAGCCAGTCCGTTCACCAAAAGTCAGTTCTCGTATACGTTCGGACTTGCTATATATGTCCTTAACGAGATTGCCGATCATCACAACTCCCTCCATGAATTCCTTGGACGCATCTTCCAATGTGTAAAGTTGCATATCTGTGGACAGGCTTGAGGTTTTGGAGGCGGGTATTATGGTGTTATCAACCTTGACGTTCATAACACAACTGTAGGACTCATGTTTCTGGTACCTATAAATGTAAAAGGTATCCGGGTTTGGCTTACATGACTGTACTGGGACTAGCATTGCCTCAAATTCTGCATACTTTATTATAGGTACCTTATCGACAATATGGTTATTAAAAAATTTAACACAGGATGCTTGCTATTCTTTAGTATTGGAGGCATGTTCCTACTAGTACATATTTCCTACAATAACTCATGTGCTCAGCTAGCACCTGTTCGCCTGTGAAACCCGTAACACGAGGTCTAACGAGATAGCATTTCAGACAGCATTTGCAAATATGTACAGCAGTGCGATGCGATGTCACCGGGGAGCGTATCAGTCGGTAGAAAGCGGCTATGTAGCAATAATGAGAGTTCCTGTTTGCAGTCATCGTCGTCGAGTTCGTAGATGTTTAGATTGACCCCTGGATTCCTGCTTTCGAACAGTGATATTTGGCACAGAGGGGTGGGGAACTCTAGTCCACTGAAATTGAGTCATGTCTCCTGGTCATAGTACCACTGGTTGACATGTTCACGATCCTGGCCCTCCATAAATCATTTCAGGATAGCCCATTTGAATCACTGCTGGTCCTTCTCCAGTGGGTTAATTATTGCCTCCTTGGCTTGAATGTCAGCAGGCAGGGTGATGTAGGAGGAGGTTCTTAAAGGGTCAAGCTTATTGACACGCAGCTGAACCTATTTCACCGAGGTGAGTGTCCAGCTACTACCCTTCCCCATGAATTTGTTATCCTGGCATATTTTGCCAATGCGAGTCGTTACAGCATCATCAATGTTGCCGACAGTGTAATGCGGTACATTATTCGTCTTAAAGGCATGCTGGATCATCTTGTCTTCGTGTGGCTCTTGTTTGCCATACATGCATTAAAAGAAAGGCATTAGATTTAATGGCCCTTTGGTCTTCGAATTCCTGCTCCACTTACAGATAATTCTCTCCTTCACATACTCGAGTTAGCCGCAAATTGTTATGGCCTGGCTCGAGGTATTCTCGGCGAAGTAAGTTTTCATCGATCCCCGAAATGCACTCTCTGCCACCACCAACCCATACGCATTCCTTTTTCCAGCACCAGTGCCGACGGCCCTGTGGTGACATCAGCCATCCTCAGTAATAAAGTAGGCCGGAATAAATGGTACGGGCTGTGATGCATTGGATGGCACTGGCTGGGAGTTAGTTGCTGCGGCCACGCGAGCTCGTTCTGCTGGCGGTCGGGCAGTTCCATTACACTTAGAGCAGTGTGCTGCAGATTTTAATTATGTGTGAATTTCTTCTCGCATTTCCCGCACTCGACCGCATCTGAGTTCGCCCAGCAGCCATGTTCGTGGCGATATGCATCGCAAGTGGGAGCAAAATTCTCATTGCAGATCTTTCAGTGGGTCGAAGAACCCTGTCTGATCTGGCTTGTGCATGTTACGAGATGGTCGGCGAGTTTATCGGTGTGGGAAAATGTCGCCCCAAAACCCTCACAAATGTACTGTGCCTTTCTAAATAGGTTAAGGGCGCAGGTGCGTTCATATCGCAGTCCTATTTTGCTGACTGTAAACACCTTGTTGCAAAAGCTGAACTGCAGTGCCGGTGATCGCATCATAGGTGCACTAGTCAATGGGAATGTCTGTGATAAGGAAGACGAAGAACGTGAATCTGATGCAACAGAAGGGAAAGAGGGAAAGGAGGAACTGCCTGAATCCATCTTGGGTGTCGAAGAGACGGAAAAAACCAAATGACGAAGGATGTTTCGACTGGCCAGTCTGGTGGAATGTGTTGAGGACTGCTCGATGCCTGGTGATCAGGAGAAAACATATGGAAAAATTCATACTGCTAAGCTATCCTGAAAACACGACATTTCCATTCCTCACAAATAACCTAATGCACACACGAGACATGTCGATCGAGTACTCACCCAGTATAGGGAATGTACAAAAAAAAAATGTTGTCTCTGTGTGCTCCCACTAACCAACGCCACTGCATCCCACCACAGAGCCATCCCTGCAGCGCACCACAGTGGCCCCATGTAGCTGCCAGGCATGGTCAGTTCCATCTGCAAACTCTCATGGGTCGTCTCACAAGAGCAAGCCATATCGATCGAATAACCTCCCTGCACAAGGGGCGTAAATAAATCACCTAGTGTTCACACTACTACATAAACTGTAGCATGCTATATGAAGGGTAGGCTGTATTGGAGAATCTGCGTTAGAATCACTCAGAATACTCCCTACCATCTCGATGCCATTGCATTATGTCACAGCTACATCCCTACATCGTACAGCAGAGTCGCGGACACCATATGAATGCAGCATGCTGTCCTAGTACAGCTAGCATGTGTGTGACAGTGCATATACGCAGCAAGGGAGTGCATCAGCTTTTTATTCCAGGTGAAACTCTTAACTTCGATCTCCACCACTAGTACATTTCTCCTAATACGAAAAATTTCAGGAATTGAGTACAGTACAGAGTGTGCACTGCACATACTGTGCGTGCTGCTGTAACAACAAACATTCAATTGCTGTAAATGGACATGAATATGCTGCCAGCCCGTGAGGGCATATTACATCCTGAAGGGATGGTCGTACCATTTTTAGTCACTCACCTCCACAGCCCCACCTGCAAAGGGGCGTGACCAAATAGGATGTCACCCCCACCCATGAAAGGGCCTGCTGACAGGATAAATTGGAATCATTCGCCCCTCTCCCCGACACAGTTCAACGAATGTTATGCCTGCTCGCGAGCAGAGGGCAGGGTCGTGGCCCGCCTCTATGCATTTTCACCCATTGCCCGCAGGGATCCCCTCCTGTATAACGGTGCCCATGACCGGCGTGTTCTATGTACATGCAGGTAACGAACACTGTACAGACACACACATGCACTAATGTAGCTATCCAACAAGTTACGATTACACTCATGAGCAAACAAACGTATGTATATGTATTAAGTTCACCCGGGTAACTAGCACGGATGTGCAAATGAGACACTTGCCACATGCATTGGATGCGAAGTACAGGCAACGACGTGCGTAGGTGAAGTCAGTGTGTGGCAGCAAACAAACAAGGCAAGTCCGAACGAGCTGGCTGATCACAAGTAACTGTGATTGGACTATAGGTCGGGGGCTGTTTTATTTATTGTACAATCACTGGGGATGGGAGGAATGAGTGCTTCACCCCCTACATTTTTGCCTCTCTCTCTCTTCGACATCCACTACATAACTAAAAGTACAGACATGACGACATTTGAAGCAATTGTGCATTGACACGCATACTTGAATAAATATATTTAGATAAAAACACGCCCTGTTCTTAAATAAAAAATGACAAAAAGAATATTTGATAGACCAGCCTCTCTCTCCTGCTCCCCACTACATATCTACTAGTACAGGCATGACAAAATTGGAAACAAGTGTGTTTAAACACATACTAAACTTGATAAAAATTATTAAATACAGAATAATTGTTACGCCAGCACCTATTTTTCTCTCACAAATGCTCCAAACATACACTATATATTTGCAATTATGGACATGACGAAATTTTGAATACATTAAACAGGCAAGAAACTGTGTGAGTCTGTTAAAACACATATTTAAAATCTAAAAACTTATCTGTCTCTCACTACATATCTGCTTATACTTAAATGACAAAATACACCTTATATATTTTTTAAAACCCAACGGAAAATGTGTGGGTCAGTACACAATACTTGGGAAAAAAATGGAACATACAGAACATATATAAGAGGGCATCGATCAGACAGTTCTTACACTAAAGAGCCAAAAAAACTGGTACACATGCCTAATATCGTGTAGGGCCGCCCCTCTCCCCGAGCGCACAGAAGTGCCGCAAGACGACGTGGCTTGCACTCAACTAATGTCTGAAGGAATGCAGGAGGCAATTCACACCATGAATCCTGCAGGACAGTCCACAAATCCAATTTGCACCAATTTTAGAAAGGGTTGCACGTCTGTCACGTTTAATGATTCTATGATTCTCGACAGTCGTCGTTTGTCCCGTTCTTTCGCGATCTTTTTCCTGCCGCAGCGATGTCGAAGATGTGTTGTTTTACCGGATATCCGAGACTCACGGTACACTCGTGAAATGGTCTTACGCGAACATCCAAATGTTATCACTACCTCGGAGATACTATGTCCCATCTCTCGTGTGCCGACTATAACACCACGTTCAAACTCACTTAAATCTTGATAACCTGCCATTGTAGCAGCAGTAACCGATCTAGCTGCCGACCGCATTGGGTTACTCTGATTGGTTCCATACATCTGTTATTTGCATACGCACGCCTATACCAGTTTTTTTTGGCTCTTCAGTGTAAGTCGGCGAAGGTACTCCTTAACCTCGGAGGCGGGCATCGTAGCAAGGTCAGGAATAGCTGCTGCTACTGGTAGATATTGCTGTGCAGGTGGAAGCACATCTTATGTAGGACATATGGTACATTCGTTGTCGTTGTCGTCACTGACAGGCACAGCTATCACCACAACAGTGGTGCTAGATGTCTCGTCGTTGTGACATCTGCGGGCGGATCGGGGGCATTTCCGCTGCACCGGCAGCAACGATGACTCAGACGACGTGGCAATGTCTGAGACTGTCGTAGTCTTTGCGGCCCTTTTATGTCTTGATATCGATGGCATCACGGACGTGGAGACCATGGCCGGCAGCTGAGTAGCCTCGTCGTAGACTTCGTGGACATTGCCTGATTCTGCTGCTGGATGTGGGACCACGTTCTGGACCAGGGCTGGGTCTGCTGCAGCTGGCACATAGCCTGGCATGAGGGATGCCACTGCATCAAGCAGACATAGGGTGGCAAGGACTTCATCCTCTGTGCAGGGCAGTACAATGTCCTCCCGCATTTAGAACACGGCACACTTGCTATATGTCGTACACCCGATCAGTTGTTGACTGGGCTCGTACGATGCAGGTTCATGTTCTGACAGACAGTGCAATAAACTTTCGCAGTCCTCTGTGTATTCCCGCTGCATTTCGCCAGCCTGGTACGTATACGTGACGGTACTATGACATAGGGTCATGCTGTTATAGCATGTACATTCGGGATGGATGTTGCCATCTTTGCCAGACTACTACTGATGCCGATGAGCTCAATACATGGGTCTTATATTGTCCAACAATTTGTGTGGTGGGGATGTGATGTCACTGCTATGTAAAAACCTTGGCCAATAGTCCTAAAATGCATGCAACAAGGGCACAGATAGCCTCCATACACAGAAACTGGCTGCGAAATGTTAGTTCTTCCTAGACAGCCGTACTGTCCGTGTCTATACTCGAGGCTTCGACGTCCATGATACACAGTCTACACATTAAAATTAATAAATATATTTATTTATGTACACAGCAGACCTCTGCTGTGCAGGATGGGATCCATATGCTTCCACAGTCTGCCAGCATAGTGGTATGTATGTGTCCCATTCACTCTTCAGTCCACCGGCAGATTGCACCATTGTCAATGTCGCGTAGGACAACGTTCACTTTCTTGTTCTCGTGTTGCTGTTCGGTAATAAATTCAAATCATGCATGCACTGCGAGAATGTTTCCACTTGCAGGTAACTGACTATCTGGGTTTAGATTACCAATGGCACGCCTATCGTACTTGTAGCATGGTAGAATTTTGCTGTGGAAATTATCATACACATCATGATATCCCCACATATGATTATCACCATTAAATACCTATACTTGTTCATATTCAAACACTGGTTTAAGTACCTCTTATCTATAACTAACATAGTACCGATCATACATGTTCACATTTTCCGGTCGGAACTGTACACATTCGTGTTTGTCGAACGTATTGTTCATGATGATGGTGGTGGTCTACTGAAGGCTGCGCTGCCGCTGACTGCTGGCGAGATGTAATACTCGTTGCTTCTTATATGTCTCTGAAGGCATGCTCACATTAATGTAGCCAAGGAATCTTCGCACATTAGTGGAGGACACATTGTCTTCCATGTAACCGCTCCATGCTTCATGATGGCCGTGTGATGTTTGCCTGTACAGGTCTCAGTTCAACTGGTAAATACACTGTTGTTGGGATGGTACAGCTCATATGTAATTGACTGTGTAAACCACACCTGGCGTATATTATCTTCATTTGCACATGCCAGCATATTAATAATGGTGCAAGGGAGCTTCGTTTCCGGGCGCAGGTAATTCATGGGACATGCAATAACACTGCATGGTGTCGAGTATGACACATGAGATGCCTTTTCGCTCTCGTTGTGACGCACCCAGTGTTAGAGACCATTGCAGCTTTCCACTCCCTCAGTCAGTCCAGGAAGTTTGAAGTCAATACAGCGGTACCCAAACGTTACATCGCCATACTTGGTCATGTCTCGCGGATTCAATGCGGTGTACATGTTTGGCGTGTACGTCTAGAGAGCTAGAGTTCTACTGAGGTGAGTTGCTGTTTCTTCTTGCACTCACACACAGTTTACGAGAATTCCATCACATGCATTGTCTTTTTGTACCCGATAGGCTTGATGCCACCATATGGTATGTGCACCATATTCTCGTTAAGCTGTTTTATGCCTGTCTCCAAGATCAGTTTAACATGGCATGTAGGGAAACGTTTTTGTAACTCTGCATTTAACATTCATTTCATGTACTTACCGTAGGATGTTTCCACCAGCCAGCAATCCAATGCCTTGTGCCACTTCCCAATCACCAAGTCCGACAGTATCCTATAGTATTCATTACCGTTGAGTTTCGCTATAAGCATGTCCATGATGTCAGCTAGTACTCATGTGTCAGGAAGTGAGAGAGAGAAAACTATATGTGTGCACTGGCAGTCACTAATAGTACTGTTCTTTAACCTCAGCGCCGGGTCTCCACTTATATCATCTGCTCTTAGAAGAAAGAACAAACCGAAATAACTATTCCCCCCACCATCGCTGTGGTATGTGCCATCATCGTCGAACTCCATAGTCCACGTTCTTAGGAGCAGTGCATTTAAGAATGTACACGCCCAGCCTAGTCTGCAGGCGTCACAGTCGTATTTAGTTTTCGTGTGCCGAGCTTTCAAGTGTTTTAATGACAGGCAGCGGTACTCTGACTCCAGATCGCATAATGTTACGTTCGCATCACAATAAATGCTCAACCATCTGTTCTGCTCCGGACCGACCACAAAGACCACACCGTCTGTCTCCACCATCAACATATTGGTGAGTATGGAATGCATTTTATCGTATATACATCGTGCTCATCCCAATGGAGACCATAATAGTGTTTTTCGAGCCACAAATTCATTACCTTACTTTTCCTGTCGAGCAGCCTCTATTGAAGTGGAGGTAGAAATTTACATATTTCTATGCTACCGTCTACATAGACTATGCAGATGTGTTTAATTATGAACCCGCACAGTGACATGCAGCACTGAAAATTCGCTAACATTACTGAGGTCTGATGATGACTGGTCTATATGTGCTAATTATGTGATTATTTTAACTGCTGTGTCCCAAAACGTTTACGTGAACAGCCAATCGAGAATTATTAAAGGGTATGCCTGAGTTTTGGCCAGGAAATTCCCTACAGTAGCACATTTCATTCCCCTTTACGATTCCCCACCCTGCCATTTTAACGTCAAGATGTTCGATGTGCATAAATTAAAGATAATTCTTTATGGTGGCTTTAATTCCAACATCTCTCATCGCATCCATATCATATCCATTCAACTCGTAAGCGTTTCTACTTATCATGTGCAGTATATTGTTTCTGATGATTATCATCATAGGTACAGTGCCACCAGCCTTTTGTAATCGTCCCACGGAACCTAAATATGTTTTTCATGGCACTATGTATATATCTTGGTTTTGAACTGGGATTCAAACCTCGGACGAGAGTACGTACAGACCTGGCAGATAGGGCGTGTATGTGTTGATATCTATCTTGGTGATTGCATCTTCGAAGCCCACTGGCTCGTCTACATTTGAAGTTTACATGCTCATATTTCGTGACCGATAGTCCCAATTTTATACAGAAATACATGTTTCCAGATGTTAACGCACCGGGTGCTTGCCTTGTACTGACTTCCGGTTTGGTACTATAAGCTGCTTTTATTAACTTGGTTCTCGTTAACTTAAATTTCAGACCCAACTTTTCGTAAATGTAAACATACTGTTATTTACTCACATCAGAAATTAATCAAACGATTGTCTTGGTCTATTATAGAGACGATCACTTCCTGTTCACTCTCTGTCACGACTAAGATGTAAATGGGCGTCTTTGGTACATCCACCAGCTTAAAGCCTGGAGGATCCAATGAGGAAAATTCGTTAAGTGTTTCGCTGGGCTTACCGTTTAGGTATTATCAGGTAATTAAAATAAAGTTTATTCTTATTATGTTAACGGGGAAAATGTTTTCTGGCAGGGTGAATTCATGAATTTTCTTCGCTTCATACTTCTTGTTCGTGAATCCGAGCATTGCAGCAAGTGTGTCGCTTTTCGTGAAGTCTATCTGAGCAGTACAATAAATCTCGCTGTGCAGTATATTAGTGTTACCTTGTAGCACCAACTTTTTTTCTGGCTCCAGTACACGCTTAATGTACTCGCCTATATCTTAAATCTCATATGAACATGTGGGTATGTGCACCTCACCTTTCTTACTCCTCTCCTTGATTTAGCGAAACATGTAATTGAGTTCATTTATGATCGGTACAGAGAAGTAGGTTTGAAAATCTAGGAGCACAATGGACCAAGCTCTGTCCAGGTTCAGTAGAGGGAAGTGAATGGAGCCCAATTCCGAATTATTGCCCAAGATCAGAGGGATGGAGATGACTGATGCTTACAAGTAGCACGTCCTGTTAATTATTGTTTTTTTTTGTTAGTCGGTTTTATATCTACCTTGAAAGGAAGTGCAGACATAAATGACCGCAGTTCTATTCTCGTGGCAGTTGCTCTGTTTAGTAGTTATAATGTGATCTCATGCCTCTCAAATATGTTTCCAGTTCTGGTGGCACCCTTAAATTACTGTAACTGTGAAAGTATTCTGCCGTATCCCTACACTATTAATACGCGGTTCAATGAGTCCCTGACCCACGGCTGATCTCTAAGTTTACTTTGCCGCACCCCACTCATCTCAGACTGTGAAGAAGGTATTTTCTCATGAACACACCTCGGAAATAGGTTTTTTTGTTAATTTGCCGTAAAACTTTTGTATATATATATATATGTGATTGGGCGACTGGCAATTACTTTAATAGCTCTATTTCACTTGTTCTTTCGTTCTCTCTTTCCCCCACTGCCACCTACACAGTATGGACGAAGGTACAGGAAGCGGCCTTTTTTTACTTCTACTGAGCACTTCCATGTGCCTATTGTGTCGTATTACTTCGGCTAACTGCTTATTTTCTTCCTTAGCCATGTCACCGCCCTCGCTTTACTACTTGCGCCTCCTATAAACACACCAAGGGCATGGAGTGCTTCCAGACCGAATGGTTAGATGCATACGCGCTTCCCTACTACTTTGCATGGTTTCCTCAGTGTTGTCCCAGTTTTTTTCTTCCTTCTAAACTGGAAAATCATTCCCCTTTTGACTTTAGTTTTCATAATCTTGGATACACCCCAGGCAGCCAGGCTTTCACCGACTTTAGAATTGGCCAACCTAACTGTCGACTTGGCTTTTTTGGTGCGAATAGTGTCTACTGTATGCCTATTTTCCAACTTGCTACTGTTCGCATAGGTGATGTCGTGTTCCTTATACCCCTGGTCCAACGAATTGACATTGACATCGCCACACTACACTTGACATACTAGACATGTTCCAGGCCTACAGTATTTGTAGCTGGGAATGTGTGATTCGAAAGAATGGTTGTTGACCAGCATATTCATCAGTCTGCACGTACTCTTGGTCTTACTCCCACAGCATAATATGATATACAAACACGACTTGGTCACCATGTCTACTGTATACTTTTTTCGCGGTGTGTGGCTGTCCACTTCAATCCACCTAGAACTTAGCTGTCCACATCACCTGACCTCGGGCATGTTCAATGGGCAACTACCTCACCATGCTTCAAACGTGGTTTTGATGCAATATGTACCAGTGGTTTACCTCTTAATGTATCAGTTCAATGGAGATCATGCCACAGACCACCACACTTCCTGTTTGCTTCCCCACTGATGAGGAAACTATCTCCTGCGAATCACATCATGGGAAGCTGCTGCCAAAAATATGTGAAGTATCATAGCAGTACCAAGTGACTGTGGAAATAATGTGTGCTTCTGAGCTTGTTGGAGGAATCCAATAATCTTTGGTTCAAGAAAAGTTACCTATACTCTAAATCGCTACAGCAGGCAAAGTACCTACGATTAGCACAAATACTTCAAGCTACAGATGGCCTATGCTATTTTCCAAGTAGCGATAATGAAGAAGGTATGCCGCAAAGTAATGCTTCGCCATTCTCTGTGTTTGTTGTCGACGATGTGGCATGTGAGAAGCAGTCGTCCATGCAGCAGTATTTCAGCATTAGCTACCATGTAGCAATGGAAAGGATTTACCTGTGTCATAATTATTCACACATGCCTAAACAACTCCTGTGCTACAATGCTAATTTCCTCATTATATTCGGTTTGGATGACCTGTATTTACGACATGTTTACTTCGATCATGTTAATACAGGTATGCTTTTGATGTGTTTAAAAGCATGTGCTCATGTTGCTAGCGAGAACCTCACGGATTCCTTGTGATAGCTAAGGATTTTCCGCTTCATAAGGGCAGGTACCAAAGCAGATTCGATCATTTCATTAGCATGCAAGAGTGAACGATGAGATACACCATATCAAAGTTCGGCCATAGTGTCCTGAAGCGTGCATCTGATAGTTGTGTTATTCCTACCGACAATGGCATCTGCAGTATCGGAGGGAAATGACCCAAGAAAGTTCTGGGCGGAAACATGATGGTGATACGGCTAATGCATTCTTTGTCTCCAGCATAACTTCAGAGGCCTAGCAACTATTGTTGGTACTGCAGGTGTTGGGCATTAAGTCTGAGACTTATCTGCGCACACTGATGTCTGGAATGAACCGACTCACCCCTTTATAGTCGTAACTGAACCTTATGGAGGAGCGAATTGGTGGCAAAGTTCTTCAAGGGTTGGCTGAAAATACAGATACGGCTCTCTAAGCATATATGGAGAGTGTGGGCAAACTCTCTGCCTTAGACAAAAAGCTCACTACTCTGGATGATCGTCTTGTCTGGATGGCTGCATTGTGTGCTAAATTCGATGGTTAAGTTAGCGCATTGGCTGAGGCGGTGAGAAAACTCTCTCTCTGCTTTCCGTGGACGGCTCGAGGCTATGTAAGACAGGTTGTTAAACAGGATTGTTCATGTCTTAACCAATACGAATTCCGAAGACGAATTGTGCATATACTGTAAACATATTCGGGACACCATAACCCACAGTATCAGCAGGTCTGAAGTATATTTCACGAATCTTCTCATACCGACAGAAGAAGCTGCCATGGTCCCAATCCGAGACCTGCAAAACAAGGTCGCATCTAAATGTTGCTGTGTATGTGTTATATATACTATGTACAACCTGCATGCTGTTTTAGTTCAATGATTGCTGCTGCCAAGGATTTACATCACATAATTGAAAGTGTGCGACATAACTATTTACTGGTTAAGTGTGCATGCAAAGAGCGCGATGCTTCTTAGGAAGAGGTGTTGCAGGCCATCACATCGTGGCTTGATAATTTACAATTGTAAACTCTTCTCCCTGCTGTTGAAATGAAGAAAGAACCATACATAGAACCCAGGACCGAGAGAAAGCACAAGTTACTTCTAGAAGATACTGCAGCTGATGAAAATGATTTACCCTTGGCCACTTGGAAAAGGTAAAAAGGACAAACCTTATTTGCACTACACGACCATTTTCAATTACCTGGCATTGTACACAGCATATTTAATGATGAATTGTATGGTGTTTATAGCCGAAATAAGAAATGGTTCTTGGGAACATGCAAATTATTTTTCTTCCCAAGGATTTTACACAGATTGGTGACGAAGCTATGCATGTGTCTTCAGACCTCTAAGAATTGTTATTTAAAAGTGAGCATGGCCAGTACTCATACGAGGCACTTCGCCAATACAAGCACTTACTTACCCTTACGAGTCCACATATGGCCGACAATGACTCTTCCAGCAATGCTTATAGGACGAGAAAACCACAAGTTTGTCATTATTGCTTCTCTGTTTCCAGATGTTGGCTTAGCGACCGGCTCGTGTATTACATCTAAACATGATGGATGCAATCTACTTGAGTATGTTTATTGGATTGATGCTAATGAGCTCATATCATGTTTACGACTGCCAAATGCATCTCAGCAGGATGGCAATAACTCCAACATGAACGAGATTATATATATTTTAGAAGAACTGTGTTAAGGTGGGTACATATATTTAAAAAAATCTTGTGTATAGATTGCTCGCGAGCTCCACAGACCTGTGCATCGTAATTATCTAAGGAGGAAAATACTAGTCTTTGGGCTGAATGATCTATACCAGACCCACCTAGTTTAAATGACACCATATGCATATGTTAATAAGGGTTTCATATATATGTTGTCAGTCATTCATTGTTACAGCAAGTATGAGTACGCTGTCCCAGTTCGTCATAAATGTGGTTACGATGTTAGCAGCGCACTGAAGACTGTTTTGCAAGACAGAGGAGCCCCTAAGCATTTACAGACTGACATGGGGCAAGAATTCTTCAATCCTATATTTCAGGTAATGATGAAGCAGCATGGAGTGATACATTACAGTACTCATATCAGTATGAATGCATCCATTGTAGAATGGTTTGATCGTACTTTGAAGACAGTAATGTGGCGAGAATTTTCGTCTTGGCTAAGTTACAAGTGGCTGCACATTTTGCCTAGCCTGCTGACATACACCTCACCAAGTACATTGTACTACTATACGTATGTGACCTGGGGACATTAAGGATCATTCTTTTCTGCAAACAGTGTACAAGGCCGAGAAAGCGGGTAGACACTTCAAAGCCAAGAGCAGGCATCGATGACTATGTTCGTATTTCGCGACAGAAGAGCACGTTTACCAAATGTTAAGAACTGAATTGGACCACTTAAGTACACAGGATTGTCAAGATTCGCCATTACGAACCAAGGACCTATTATCATTAAGATTTGAACTTAATTTTTTTCCAGGGATCTTTTAACGATCAATATATACGGCTTACAAGATTCCCCGAAATCTATTTGGTATAAAAATATTTCGGTGGTCGGGCGATCGACTGCTTGTAAAGTGGCTTGGCTCCGATTCCTGATACAACAGTTGGGTATATCGCTCTGCAATTACCAATGGGTAATTGGGGGTGGCATTAGAAGAGAGAGATAGCTGTCTGAATGTATTTTTATAAACCCTACTGTGGTTTTAAGAAAGGATTTGAATAAAGTTAATTTTTATTTTCTGTTTTTTTTTTTTGTATTTGTCATTTCCTATCATTGTAGTCAGTCAATGGTGTTTACTGGCTGGGATGTGATTGTATGTGGTCTTATGCAGGGGATTGTCCCTTCTCACAACTCGAAGCAGAGGGGTATATTTTTCTGCTCTGTTGGGAAAAACTTGGCTGTGTCCCATAAGATTCCATTTTGGAAGGGTCGTGCATTTGTGTTTTCGAGAGAGAGATAAATATGCACATTGGGGCTGGCGATGTTACAGCTGTATGCATGGTTATGGAAATTTTTTGTGAGACGAGAGAGACTGTATGTATTTCGACGGGGTGGGACAGCTCCACCTGCCTGCCACTACCACCATACTGTCTGGGTAAGGAGGGATGACATTAATCGGTGTCCCATACGATTTTACCTTGGAATGGTATTGCTTTCGTTTTTTCGAGAGATAAATATGTGTGTTGGTGCGGTGGGAACTACTGGGGCTGTGTGTGTATCTAGAATTTTTTGTGCTGTGAGAGGCTCTCTATGTTTCGACGACGACGCGGGGTCTGCTGCCCGACCGCTACTGCCGCCATACTGCCTGTGTAAAAAGGGATGACATTCATCGGTATTTGCAGCCGAGCGTCTTCTTGTATTCTGTGATCTCGGCCAAGATATATATCAGGCTTTTTGGCCATACTTAATTCTCATGTAGGAAGCTTTACAAAAGTGTCGGGGCTTCGGGACCACTGGCCACGAGGATTTTTTTATAGTTACATGCATGCAGGGTTTGTGGTGCACTTGAATTTATGTTTGTGTTTTAATCCCATGACTAGTTGTTACAGCGATGTGATGTCTGCGATCGTGCAGCTGGCTTGCGCAACATGACATCTAGGACCACGTGTGTGGGGCCGGCATCGCTCCTTACCGCACATACTAGTTACATATAACAGAAGTGTGCACGCTCCAACATAATCGGCGCACATGCATGTCGCTTTGTAATTGCCTCTTTACAGTTTCCTTCTGCAGCAGTAGCGACGAAGAATAAAACGAGATTGTAATTACTTTTTTATTTCCTATAGCTGGTTGTTACAGAAGTATGTGCTCTCTCACATGATCGACGCACATATATGTCGCTGTGCAATTATCTCTAAACTGATGTAAATAATTTTTATATATAGATTAAAAATGCGAAAATATATCTACAAATGTTATTCTCTGAACGATATAATTAAAAAAAATGTTGTATATACCTTTTACTTTAAGTCGTCGCCTAACTGTGTGTGTGAATTATGGATGCATGTTACATGAGAATGTGGTTTTTAATTAGTTGCCAGCGCTCATGTAGACCAGAATAGACGTAGTAAAAGTGCTATTAATATATATATATATATANTTTTACACACATAAACGTGGTTGTGCATGCGCGCACGGTACCTGCAGTTCTTTATATAGGCATTTGACATTTAACATCCAAGTTTTGGTGATGACAAGTTTATTATCTGAGGAATGCATATGCCGATGCGAGTATTTACTTTATTTCTGATCTTAACCCTACCCATTCTATTGTCGTAATGTGGTCTAGACATCGGATCTGCAACCTAAGTGTGGTTGGATCGAAACCGCATGGCTACCAGCTGTTTTTTTTAGATAAACGGCCGGCGCCGAATAGGGTGAGTGTAAGGTCAAGGGTCCAAGCCTATTGTGCACCGGAATTCGACCTAACACGATTGCACCCCTAGTGGCCATCGATGGTATTTAAATGTATTCCTCAAGCGCATTCCTCCTAGCAACGAATGAACCAACACACAGGATGGCCGCATTGATAGCAGTGCTCCTAGCTGTAAACAGTAGATCTTAGCACAGAATCTGGTGGTGGGCACGATAATTACAGATGGCCACCTACAGCAGACGACTGGTGGCAGGCGCGTTTATTAAAGATGGAGGACATAAAAAGTAAGAGGAAAGGGGCGGGAGACAAGAAAGCAAGAGAGAAAAAGGAGACTAGAAGGAATATGAGAAAACCAAGGGGTAGAGCCAGCGAGAGAGAATGGTCATGGGAGAGAGACACGAAGGTATGAGAAAGCATGAATTAAAAGAGAGAGAGACTGGAAGGAATGAGAGAGCAGGAAAAAAAAATTAAGGGGAACGGACGCGGGGGAGAAAGAGAGGTAGGAATGAGACAGCATAAATGAAAAAAATCGGAGTGCCAGAGAATGGCATAACAATGTGTAATGATACAGCAGCAGGTTGGGAATAGGTAAAAAGGAAATTCCGAGGGGGAAAAGGACATTCCGAGGGAAAAATCAAGATGGACGCTGCTGACGAGGAATGACAGAGCATGAGTTTTCGGCGTGCATTAACCAAAATGGCCACTGTGGCACCCTGGCACCCTGCCATGATGCGACGATCGCGTGAATCCCAATTTCCCAGCTACTTACATCCATGCAAATATTTTCATATCTACCTAAATATATGACAGATTCCAACCAAATTTGTAGCGCGGAGCCCACCTCCACAGATTAGTTTGTTGTACACTGGCTTATGGCACAAGTTGTGCTGGGGTAGAGTGGCGAGTAAGGGCATGTGCGTATTTGTGATCGTTTGATTATGTGTTGCATAAGTTTCTAGTTTCATATCTAATGATCTCGCTGTCAAACAGATTTTTAGCCCTGCCAATTGGTTTCATCTAAGATCTTAAGAAACCCATCCAAATTATTTGTAGGATTAGCAGTTTACGTGAACATTGAATCATTAGTTCTGGTATATCAATCCAGTTGTATATAAATTTTACACAGTGTAGAAATAACATAAAGGTTGGTGATAAAAATCCGAATAACGATATTCCTTGTATATTAAAATGTCAAGAATTAATAACTTAACTATATGTGTACAATATGAAAAAAAAAAAAATGTTCTGGTCTCTTACTATACGGATGTTACAAACAGCCGACACTGCTTACATTTTTCACATTTGTTTTTTGGAAGAGCTGTTGAGTTATATTTTCACTCTTTCTGTGTGTATATGCTGAAGGAAATAATTTATGCTCCGAACAGGAAAACACATTACTTATATAAAGACTTTGTACATTTCGCTTAAGTATGAAATGCGAATACTTAATATTTTCTTTCTACAATACACGTTTTATCCCATGTTGATTGGTATACATTTAAGTAGTAGTAGGGCCACACAATATATAAAACAGAAAATTCATTTTCGAATTAATTAATGTTTACCTGAAATGTTATTTTTAATTCTTTTTTATCAAAATCACCGTAGGCACTTGCAGGTGCTGCATTAGCAAGTCGCGCAGCACGTTTCCCATTTGATAGCACGGAATATTGCCTTCGTCCGACTTCAGTCCATGGTAATACTTGATCATCCAGTAGTTCGTCTTTTTGCTTTTCTCGTCCAACAGTTTCCACGATTATGGGGGTTGGAAGGAGCGCGTGCGCATTTTGTACTTCTATTTCACAAAGAGCCAAGGGAGTGTAAAGAATCCGATCTGCTGGAATACAAGNTAGCCGCTCTGGCTCTGGAATCCCTGCATACTACCATACATCCTGTTCGTATCTATGTTCTAAGCCGACTAAACAGATATCGCATAGGGCCTATCACATTTATATCCTCTGCGGCATTCACGAAAGTATCTTGACTACTTTGTCTCGACAATTGTACGATGCTAGTCGGTAGTGAAGTATCAGGCAGAAAGCGTACGCGTGTGGAGTAATATTTCGATGTGAAGTGAATTCGATCCTGCAGTAGATCACATTCGAACTGATATGCTCGCCCTATTTACTCATGTATAACATCATGAGCGGTGCTAAACTCTTGAATGAATCTGGGCTCAGTATCGGGGATTGGGGGCACCGATAATATGCATTTTGGAATTGAGCATACATTTTATATGTCAGCCGGTATTGAGCATATTAAAAGTTGATGTTCATGTCCATGTATGGATATCTTTCACTCATTTATATTTTCACATTTTCTATTTGACATGTGTCTTGACATGTGTCGAACTGCGAACGTCTCACTCTCAAATAGTGCTGTCTTCTGGTCTGTAGCCCAACGATGTTGTACCTTGGTTTCTCGGCGGCAAAACTGGACTTCACCATCCAGTTGATGTGTTGGCTTGCAGGCAGTCCTGGGTATGTCTCGAGACTCAACGACCTGAAAGCCACGTTGGTGTTTTTGCCATCTTCCACATTCTTTAGCATCTTTATGCATTCAGTAGTACTCAACTGAACATAAGGTAGCATCTATTCGATAGGATAGCTTCAGTTACACTTTTTCCAGGTTTTCTCCCATACCCACGATGGCATCTTCGTGCATATTGGCTAGGAGCCGTACCAGTTCCTGCTTCGAATTAATGGTAATTTGATTGTAGTCTTCGACGAATTCAAATAACAAAGGTACAGGAATTCAGATCTCGAATTTCTCTCCGAGATATGTAGCAACTCTGTAGTCATCTTCTATCCCCCAGCCTGCCATCTTGGCCACAGAGAGCTCATTCGGCATGAGCGAGAGGTAATTTTTGATCGCAGTCTTTATGCCGACATCTCTCATCAATTCTACCTCGACACCACAGATCAAATATGTGATGCAATAGATAAGGTGGAGAATAAAATTACTTCTTATTTTCGTCGATGCCGGGTTGGATCCATCCTCTTTTGTCAGTGTCCCCCTGAATAGCAGGACTAATTGACAAGGAAGAGTGCAACTATCTTGGTGTTGGACTGATATCTGAATTTCCGATATTAATATGTGTGGTCCCGTCAAGAATGGCTGGTTTGCGTGATGTTCCACTTGCGTGATGCTGTCTTCAAAAATCGGAGTCTCATCGCAGTTTATGTAATCTTCTATAGTCGGTTCCCGACTGGAAGAAACTTTTGAAAATCAACATTTGAAAAAACACCCTAGCCGTTACCTACATGCATATAACATTACAAACAAACAGCGGTGAGCACGGATACAGTTATGCCGTTAGGTTGCCAGCACAAAGAGAGGAAATAGTTCTAAAGTTTTAACGTAATTGCTAATTTATCGCTTACAAATTGGTTTCGAAAACACTTGTATCTTATTATGCCAATTATAAATGACATGATGGTAACGTACTTTGATTTCAATGTTTCTTGCATACTCACAAGATCACGCTCAAGGTGAAAGTAGAGCGGCCATTTGTTTACAAACCTCCGTTCCGTGTGTTGTTGGCGAGATGTGGTCGACACACGTGCCAGAGAATTGGTGCGATTATCTTGTTTAACCATTAATAATTCATTTACTGTTTTTTTTATTTTTTTTACTAATATCCTCTCTTTATTATTTCTTGTTGCACCGATTTCTTTCGTTTCTGATACCTGTATAAGAGATTACTCGTAGTGCGTTCTCACGTGTTTATTATTTTTGAAATTTATTTCAGGTGTGCTTAAAATTTTATTTATTGTATTTTAAGTTATATGTTGCGGTAGTTTTTGTGTACAGTCATGAGTTCTAGCAAGGTGAATAAAAGATAAGTCACCAACGCCAACAGGACATCATTTACCTCACCGAATCGTTGTATTCCCTAATTCGGCGAGGGGAAATGAAACCCTGCAACGTCGCGGAAAGAGCGGCAGAAATGTTGAAACGCTTCAGATCCACAGTTCTAAGGTATGTTAAAATATATGTAGTATTAACCATTGCGTTTGCAAGTTGTGTGTGCTAAGGTCAATTATGTTGGCCTACGAAATGTGTTTACAAGAACATAAAGAAAATTTGTTAATAACTTGATAACATCGTCGAACGTTGTCTACGTGTCTTTTTAACGATTTATTTGGGTAATTATTAAGTTTAGGGGGTTTTTCTGTAAAAAATAACAATAATTTCACGGAAAATGGTATATTTCCACTCCACTAATGATGCAGAATACGAATATATGACGGGCATTAACGTCCGACTAATTTCGTAACATGTGCTCACCTAACCTAACAAAACCTATCCCCACAATGGGTGAATCACTATTTTACATTTTAAAACTAACCTAGGATTGTTGGGTTTTACACTAACCTAGGGTTGTAGGGTTATATAGACTCAAATGTGAGTGTATGAATCACCTAACCAAAAGGTGGTATTACAATGTGTAATTAAAAATAAAAACTACTTTGTGTTGGAATTTGTGTACCCCTGCGAGGGATTCTTCATAAACAACCCAATATATACAGTGGAAATTTATTATAAAGACAACTGACAATGGTAAGGAAAATTGCCTCTATAGTGAGTTTGTTATAGTCAATTAATTTTATATAGGTTATGGAGAGATGGTGCATTTTAAGATTCTGAAGAAGGAGCTTGTTTTGTATTTATAAGTTGAATTGCGGCATTAATTGTCATTGTTATACATCACTAAATAGATTACAGTCGATATAACTGGAACTTCCCCTACTATTAAACATATCTGTATCACTTCACTAAACATGAGAGGACATCGTAATCGATGAAATCGCAGTCATAATCTTTTAAGAAAACAATTGTGTATTAATGCATTTCCCCAACACCACTGTTCTACAGCCATTGTCTTTTAGTTATTGTAAATTATCAGTGTCATATTTTTCACTTTCAGTGCTACATAGCCAACCTAATTTGCATAATTTAAAAAGGACCATAATTCAGTTACTGGGTCAACTACAGTTACTGATACCAAAAACATACAAGGGTTTGTTTACAAATGATGTGTGACAATGTGATATGCGCTGCCATGTGTTAGTTTAGGTTATTTTAATTGGTGTCAGGTATTGGTTACTATATAACCCTACAGTTCTAGGTTAGTTAAAAAATGTAAAATAGTGATTCACTCATCGTGGGGTTAGCTTCTGTTAGGTTAGGTGGGCACACATTACGAAATTAGTTGGACGTTAATGCCCCTCGTATATTCGTGTTCTGCATCATTAGCAGAGTGGAAATATAAGATTTTCAATTAATTATTTTTATTTTTACAGCAAACCCTTGACGCAGCTCGCGTGAGTTTATTCCTGTTATACTGGGCCTCATGATAGGCGGTTAATTGAACTTGAGGTACATAACTGCAGGCTTATCTAGGCCTCATGTTGTGTAGTAAATTAACTTGAAATACGCCCCAGAGTTGGGCGCGAAATTAACTCATCTCGCTTTGGTACACTGTTGAAGACATGGTGGCTTATCTGGTCAGAGTGAATGTCCTCCAGGCACCGACTAAAATGTGCTTGGAGGNGGAGGTTGCGGGTATTATAATGAGGTAGACTATCACTGTTGTATTTTGAAGTACGAATATATTGTCTCGTATATATTCACAAATACACAACATCAAAACTTTCGAGGTGCGGTACTGTCATAGTTTGTTTACTCGTATTCACGGGGCGAATTCGTGGTTGAGTGGGGCTTCTTTGGACGACGAATTCTATACTTAACTCAGCGGTGTGTGGGTAGGCTGTCATCTGGGAATGAGTTCCAGCGAAGTGGTAGGCCGTGGAAGCCGGCCCGCCGGTGCTGATTCTCCCTGGGCTGCTGTTCGGACTCGTACTCACGTCTTCTCGCGATTTCTTCCCGCAACTCTTCCCTTGGCCCGGTGATGATCAACTGTCCTTATATGACTGACTCCTTAATGATGCGGCTGACGGACGTGGCCGGGTTCCGATATTCCGGCCTTAGTAACTGTTGTACTGACTTACTCTCTGCTCGAACTGACGTCTCTCGGCTGTGAAGATGAACTAACAACTGCCCCGATATGACTGCCTGACATACCCGATATTACTGACCCCCTCCTATTCTTGGAAAGGGGTTTTTATACACGCCAGCCGCTGCCCTGAATCGGCGGCACGTGGC
>NQII01000289.1:410250-581674 GCA_002778355.1 Clitarchus hookeri | reverse complement strand
TTATTTCTTCGACTTTGGCTCACTCTGTACCAAAAATCGCGGGTTTCTGCGAAGTTTCGCTTCTGAAAGGTGACCTACTCTATGCTCATGGCTTACGTGTATTTCTCCGGGGCGGTCCCACGTGGCGTGACAGACGGCTGCCCGGCTATCGGCGCGCGCGGTTGTCAAGTTTGACAGCTGTGGTTTTGCGTGTAACAAGGGCCTAACACTCCGGTTCTTTGCATGTGGCATACCCAAGGCGTTTCTCTTCACAACAACTGACGTATTTCTTATGGGGTTCTACTCCTGCGGACGACTGTTTGCTACTGTACATTTCTAACTTCTGGCTAACTATTTGACTCGCTAAATACCTAGGGCGATACAATTCTGGACTAATTTAAATTTTTCTAGTACCACACCTCGGACTCTCAGTACATTATACCTTCACTTTCTTACAAATTTCTTAGCATTTTACATGGTACAAATGACATGGTTACACAACATGACCTTCACAATTACCTCCTACCTTATTGGTTCTTCTGGCTTCGGTTTCCTCGTAAATCGGAATACCTTCTTGATGATGCAAACAAACAGTGGGCTGATGGCCTGTAATTATTGCCCAACTGGCAATTGTTTTACGTTTTGGTGCCAGGAATTAATTAATTTTTTTACTTTACATATGACTTCCACAGGTCGTCTAAAGAAAGAAAAAACACTCTTATATTCTAGGTTGAAAACTGTTCAATGGTTCACTACTACTGGCTGGCACTCGGCCCGTTTTTACAAATGTCTTGCGAAAAAAAACAAAGCACCCTGACAAATGTAACGTTTTTACTTTACGATGACACACAGTTCGTGAAAGGAAAAAATAATAAGACTCTTGACTGTCTCTCGGCTGTGGCCGCGGCGTTTGCCGTCAGGCCAATTGTAAACATAAACTGTCTCTCGGAAAAAAAACTTAGAACATGGAACTTGCATAAAAGTACAATCAGGCACACTTGAATGTTGCATCTAAGTCTTTTGACTGAAGGTCGGAATATACTGTTCACTGTAGACAGTCCTTGTCGCACTCAAATTGTTTGGCAGGTTTTATAACCTGACCTAGTTTTCTCCACGGATGGTATGGGTACACTTACCCCCAAAGAGTCTGTGTTTTGCTGCGGTGTGATGTCTTCTTGCACCTGGCACTGGAACCTGGATGCGTCCCAGCATCCGGGGTTTTGGTGAGGGGGGTGAGGGGCCGCCTGGCCTTCCTCTCGGCGTTGACATCACTGGACTGCCGTGTTGCTGGCCTGTTTTCAGCTCGTGGCTGCGGATTCCCGGCTTCGTTGCTTGTTCGGTGCACTTTGCTTCTCGCCTACTGTCTATTCTGCGTCCACGCATCTTCCCGTGCACTCGTGTGTCCGTTTTCCCCGTCCGTCTTCTCGTCCGTTTATTTTTCGGCCCGGTATTTCTTATCGCGTGGCGGCACTGTGGCTCAGGCATATTATCGCCGGCTCTCCACCCTTCGTGTTGACTGGCGCGGTGGCGACCTTATCTGTCCGCTCGGCGTTTCTTCTCGACTGGCGACTCAAACTTCGTTTTTGCGCCCAACATGTACTGTCTTACTTCAGATAACACTTGGGCTGTGTTACTTCTGTTAATGGAGATAATGCGTAGGGCTGTGTTTGCCTTCGCGGAGTTTATTGTGCTCGATATCTCTCCCTAACCTGGGTCACTGCCCCATGACCTAGTGACCTACTGCCAGTCAGTGGCCTCGCTCCTCATGTCTCTGGCTCACGTTTCTTGGCATTTGAGGATTAATTTACTAGTCGGTTCGGTGCGGAATTTCATCCTTACTGGCCGCGCGTTTTTCTACTTCTCCTGTCATTTACAGTCACCCTCCTGCAGGGTACTCATGACTTAACTGACTATTGGTAGGCGCAGAATTGTATCCTAGCCCGCCTACCCCACGTCATTTCTCACTGAGCCAGTGGAAATGACCTCCGTTACCGCTCCTCGCTCGCTTTGCTTCTGTCTATTCGCTAGACCTGCTCCTCGCTCGAAATTCGCACCACATTATTGCCAGCCATTGTGCAATGGGCTGTCATGGCCTACTCCCCCGCTCCCCGCTACTGCTTTGGTCTCTCCCGCCTCGTTTCCGCTCTCGAACTCGTTCCTGCGCTTCTCGGTTCGCGACTGGGTGTCAAAGGGGTTTGGGAGACTCTCCTTAAATTTTTAGGTTCTTCCTTACTAGCTTGGTATACTTCGGTATGTTCCCCTTGACTAGTTCGGCAATCTGGTACATGTGATATCTCTTTACTCTGGTATACTGGTATAGTCTGGTTCTTTGATACTGTCTGTACAGACGTATCTGTGCCCCACGGTTGGGAAGCCAAATTAACTTGACGTATTTAGGCCCCACAGTTGTGCGCCAAATTAACTTGACGCAGGTACCGCCACTGTCGAGGATATGGTGGCTTATCTGGTCAGAGTTAATATCCTCCAGGCACCGACTAAAATGTGCTTGGAGGTTGCGCATATTATAATGAGGTAGACTATCACTGTTGTATTTTGAAGTACGAATATATTGTCTCGTATATATTCACAAATACACAACATCAAAACTTTCGAGGTGCGGTACTGTCATAGTTTGTTTACTCGTATTCATGGGGCGAATTCGTGGTTGAGTGGGGCTTCTTTGGACGACGAATTCTATACTTAACTCAGCGGTGAGTGAGTAGGCTGTCATCTGGGAATGAGTTCCAGCGAAGTGGTAGGCCGTGGAAGCCGGCCCGCCGGTGCTGATTCTCCCTGGGCTGCTGTTCGGACTTGTACTCACATCTTCTCGCGATTTCTTCCCGCAACTCTTCCCTTGGCTCGGTTATGATCAATTGTCCTTATATGACTGACCCCTTAATGATGCAGCTGAGGGATGTGGCCGGGTTCCGATATCCCGGCCTTAGTAACTGTTGTACTGACTTACTCTCTGCTCGAACTGACGTCTCTCGGCTGTGAAGATGAACTAACAACTGCCCCGATATGACTGCCTGACGTACCCGATATTACTGACCCCCTCCTATTCTTGGAAAGGGGTTTTTATACACGCCAACCGCTGCCCTGAATTGGCGGCACGTGGCGCCTTGTAGGGGGAGGGGAAGGGGGTGAGAGCGGTGAAGTGGAAGACGCATAACAAAGCCTTTCAACGCACGTGTCCTCGTTTCTGAAGGTTTGGGGGGGGGGATAATACCTACTGCCATCAGCGATACTTCCGTGGTGCGTATTTACTGCGTTCAGGCAAACTACACCGGATTATTTGCTGATGACTCAAGAAAGCCCTGCACTCTCAACATATCTCCAGGCGGCTAGAGACGTACGATGATGAAGGTGGTGAGGGGGGAGGGAGACCTTCGCTTCAGCTCCACGTGTCCCGAAATTTTCCACCTGCCTGTGGTTCCACATGCCGCCATGAAGGTGCCAGCAAAGTGCGCTAGAAGAAGTGGGGTGTGAGGGGGTGATGGATGTGAGCCAATATCGTGCTATAATCCCTAAACCGGCACGCGACACCCTATAAACTTATTAATTACCAAAATAAAACGTTAAAAATACACATAGACAACGTTCGACGACGTTATCAAGTTATTAACAATTTTTTTTTATGTTCTTATAAACACATTTTGTGGGCCTACGTAATTGATCTACACACACACAACTTGCAAACGCAATGGTTAATACTACAGATATTTTAACATACCTTAGCACTGTAGATTTGGAGAGTTACAACATTTCTGCCACTCTTTCCGCGACGTTGCAGGGTTTCATTTCCCCTCAGCTAATTAGTGAATACAACGATTCGGTGAGGTTAATGATGTCCTGTTGGCGTTGGTGACTTATCTTTTATTCACCTTGCTAGAACTCATGACTGCACACAAAGACTACCGCAACATACAACGTAAAATACAGTAAATAAAATTTTAAGCAAACCTGAAATAAATTTGAAAAATATTAAACACGTTAGAACGCACTATGAGTAATCTCTTATACAGATTTCAAAAGCAAAAGGAATCTGTATGAGAAGGTTAGCACAAATTAAAGACATACGTTATGAAAAATCAAATAAAATAGAACTGATATTAGTATAAAAAAACCGATAAATGAAATATTAGGTTAAACAAAAATTGCACAAATTCTCTACAGCACGGCCATTTGGGGGCATATGAGAGATTGGCGTTGCCATGTTAATGTTGTTGGATGGCCTCCTTGAATGTTGACACATTTCATTGCAAAGTATTGTGTCTATAATATGTAATCAAAGTGAAAGTTTTTCTCTCCCACCCAATCCCCCAGTCAAAATCAAACCTATACACACAGAGAGAGAGAGGGTGGGAGAGAGAGAGAGAGAGAGAGAGAGAGAGAGAAAGAGAGACAGGCACGCACACGAAACATCTAATCTTTAATACTCACATTTTGGGTTTATATAATGAAATGTTTTTCGCTTGCATCACATATTCTTTTGTGTGAAATTCTCAAGATTAAAAACTTTACGCTTGTGGAATATCCATTAATAATATATACATTACTTTTATGATGGGTACGTGCATGTACGAACACATGTACACACACACAGTGGAATGTAAACATTGCCATGTGACTGCCACATGGCAATGTTTGTTTACCCTTTGGCAGAAGGATACGAAATGGGCTTGAAAGTAGATCTTTAGCAGGGCTTCAAGAAAGTCTCTTCCAGTCATGAACCGACTATATTGCGTTTGACTTCGAAGCCATCACCGCTAAGAAAAATCTTGTTGGCATGTGTTAACACCTTGGTTACCTGCGGCATATTGATTGCCAGTTTGATGTGGTGCTTTGTTTTATAGCTTCTGGTCACCGTAAATGTTATTCCCATCTTCTCAAATGCAAGTGTAGTGTGATTTCTTCGTTTCACAAGTTCATCAAATCTGTGTGCTTGTCGGCGATCGTCACTGCCACCTCATGTGGTTTCTTCGCGACGACCGGAATATAAATGATGCTTTGTAGTGCAACGACAATTTAAAACCTGGAGGAATCATCGGCGAAAAGTCGTGCAGCATATTGCTTGTCCTTCCGCCAAATTGCAGTTAATTTGTGTCAAATTAACACGCAAGATGTTTACAGGTCACGACGATTTGTGGGTTTTGTCGGATTTACATATGCATTGCTCGAATGCGAGCCCCATTCCGATGGAATCCTGTTTCGTTAAGTCAATATCTTTGCGGAATCTGATGACACTCTTCATAGTAAATAAATTAACAGGTAGTTAGAATTCTGTGTAGGGAGAAAGTAAATATTTTATGAAACTTGCAATGTCGTCCACTTTGTAAGATCCAATGGGCAATTTTTCCTCGTAAGAGACATTACCGCTTTTCACGAGATACATCTTGCAGTTCTATAATCGATTTTCGGTATCGCATTGTATGTTTTAAAATCGACCAAACCTATGAACCATTCCTCATCCAGGTCAAGTGGATGAAAGTGTACGGCACCCAGCTCGGAGTAACAAACCGTCAAGGTAAGTGTTATCAACATGACTGATTATTTCCTGTCCATGTGTGGCCAATTTAGTCAATTACTTGTACAAACGAGCAATAAATAGAAGACACAATTGTCCGCAGCTTTTCATGTTCTGCATCTGCTCCATTTTGTAGTTGTAAATCAGTTTCTAATTTTTCAGTTACAGTTGCAGCTCAGGTGGAGGACACAAATTACCAAAACTGTCTTAGTAGTCTGCATATTTTTCAGGTTTCACAAGTTACCCAGTGAGTTTTGGCCCCATTTGTCGTGTCAAGGTTGACTACGGCAAATTCGTTACTTTTAAGTTAATGGGGCAAAATACGTCGCATGAACACACCACGAAAAAAAGGTATCTTTAATTTGCTTGCAAACAGCTCTAAATTCACGTTGGTGAGCGGCCACTTCGGTACAGATTTTATTATCGCCTCTTCCTGCTGCGTCGCTTTTACATACCTCCTCCTGCTTCTAAATATGGCCTTAAGTAGGCGCCCTTTTTATAGATTAAGGTTGATATTGGAGCCCATATTTTTTTGATGTGTACTTACTTGGTCGTTTAATAATGCATTATCCAAAACCTCACACAGTTATCGTTCATTTTGGTTGTGTTAGTAGCAAAAACCTCTGTTTCAACTACACTTTCAAGAGTGGTTTTCACTCATTCGGAATATAAATATTCAGTATGTCGTGTATATATTTTTGATCTACTTTTTATGAGGAATCACCTGCCGAGGACATATATATATACANTATATATATATATATATGCGTGTCATTATTGCTACACATGAATGCGTTATTTAGATACCTTGAAGCAAAGTTAATGTGGAATCAGTACAATTTTCTTGCCGCAAAACCACATAAACGTCTATGGCCTGCCCTGTACTTCATTTACCTGTGTTTTGCTCTAAGCAAAGAATTCCCTATGCATACGGTTTGAGCCTTAAATGTGCAGAACTACAAACGATATAACAAAAACGGCTTCCTTCGTGCAACTGTTACTTCCTAGTATATAATTCTTAATTTAGATTTAATTATATAGTTTTTATTTTCTGATAGGATATATTATATATTTCTTTAAGCACTGTCTATAAAACCGATCATCAATATCATCTTCTTTTAAAACTGGATATTTGGTCAATAATCAAGCTTCTTTATTTCTGTTGGCTTAGGTTATATTGTACATATTTTCTCAAATATTGGCTCTAATTCTGCTACTGTTATAATAAAGGAACATTCGTTGTATGTTGATACTATTTGAATAATATTTTATCTATTTTCTTATGTAATTCTATATTAACTGTCTCATTTTTTAAGCAACGAAATATGTTTATCTTATTAATCTTGATAAAAGACGTGACGTAAACACGTAAAAAAAAAAGTGTAAACTTAAATAATTGTTAACTGCATATAATTCAATGTAGATAAATGTTTGGTCCAACAACAATGAGTGTTTTCTTATTGTTTATAGTATTATAGGTAAATGCGTTTATCTCTATCTTTTTTGTAATTTTCTTAGAATATCTATTACATTTTTTGAAATAAAATACATAGATAGATTCATCGATCTCTAGCTCTATAATTGATATATTAAAAATTTTAATTAGAAACCAAAATTAACTTAATTTACTATCAACATTTAGTTATATCTTCGTACAATTTGATACTCTATCGACGTGATCATCTCCTGGATATAAGGCAGATTTAATTGAAAGAAAAAATAACATTGATCTTCGTTTTTTATATTGATACATATTTTTTACTGCCAACAAATTTCCTTAGTCAGATATATTATGAAATATTCAATGTATTACATTTATCAATTGCTAATAGCAAGAAAACAATATTTTGTAGTGTCCAGCTTAAATCTCTTTTATGAAACACTGACATTTGTATTAGTATACATGTTTTTGATTTTTTAAGAATTTTTATCTTCCTCATTTAATATAGCATATATATATGTATATATATATATGTATATGACTGAAATCAAAGCTCTTCAATTTGGTAATTAGTTTTGTTGTGACCAGATTGGTCAGGATTTGTGTTGAGGTGGACAACGCCCCCCGCCTCGACAGCTCAAACAAGGAATGCCTACCGTGTCGGCGGCCGATGTAATTGTGTCCAGGACACATGCGTGGTGGCACGCCGGGGTTGAGTACGAACTCTCCAGCGGCTGGCTGGCAGCGGCTTATCCTCCTCCCATGCCCCATGGTGTGGGCGGCATGGCAGTAATGAATGGGATGCCCCGTGAGTGAAAGTAAGAGCGTAACCGAGGGGACGGTGGTTCCCCATGTGGCTGGACGCCCTTCCTCTCTACCCGTCGTCCTGGCTAACGAAGGTTTATTAGGACCAGAGCTGGCGGAAGCCATTCGGAAGGAGGGAGGAGAGGGAGACTCCCAATTGCGCCACTCCCCCCACCAGAGTGATGTGCAAACGTTATTCTGGTTAAGCTAGCACCGCATAATCAAAAATGCTCAATCCCCTCTCTACTAGAATTTTCTCTATGTACTAATAAAAAGCATGGTTACCACAAAGCTGTCTCCTGTAGTATTTTCTGTTAATGCTGATAATGGATGCAACAATTTTTAATTATTTCCTTTCGAAAGGGCTTTTACGGTGCCTATGCCAGTTTTTCCCTTTCTCGTCTTAGTATAGTAGTTAAGCTATAAGTTCACTTAGGGAGGTTTTCATGGCCGAATCGTGGCCATGGCAGCCCAATCCCTCGCTGCCACGATACATGTCTCATTGCATAATTTCCCTTCCTGGTAGGCGTATTGGGCTTATCCCTGAGACGCAATAATCCACCGTCCCTACCGTGGGCACACATAACACTTAGTTTTAGAGTAGGTTAGAAAAATTAAGCCATTCGTTTTTCAGTTTTCTGGACAGTAGAAATGTAGACAGTTAGTGGCCTCGGGTCAGAGGCCATTAGTTTAATAACTCTGGGTGATAGGACCCGCCCTGTGTCAGCTTAACTCAGTCTGCATAGGAAATGTAGTGGGCTTGGCCAAGCGACCTGGTTTTCGTTAAAGTAAATGGGTTGTTTGGTAACTGCGCTGGTCTTGTTTTTATTCTACATAAAGTTTCTGCCTCCTTATGACGAGAATACAGTTCGCTGCCTTGGGACTCTGTCTTTCTGCGGCGACGTGTTACACGACCCGGTTGCGGCCGACTGGAGGGTGTGCGCCTGTAAGGCAGTGCAGTTCACTTCCCATCCAGTGATTATGTGGTCCGTGGTACTTGCCCCGGGTTATCCCATTTTCGGAAATGTGTTTCTTGGCCCGGGCTTTGGCTCTTTGGCCCTGGGGTTTGCACTTACCGGATGGTAGAATACTATGTGGCAATGTGGTTCACACCCCGACTGCGGCCGATCGGAGGGTGTGCGCCTGTTAGACAGTGAGATTACTCCTCGGCCTGCGGTTGTAAGGTCCATGGTTACCTGCCCGGTACAGTCATCGTTAACCCCGGCCAAGGCCTTCCCATGAACCCTCTCATTTTGACCAATTCAACCATCCCGTCGATGGCCCGAACCCATCGTCGTGGCCGACAATATGTCAGACGCTTGCAGGTGGAGCGTAAAATGCTGTGCCTCTAGTCCAGGCCCAACTCGGCGCCCTGGCGAGTTTATCCCTGGATGGGGTTACCAACATTCTACCACGGGCATACACTGATCTGACGGTGGCGAGCTTCGACAGGGAAGTAACGGACACACCACAAACTCGCATTCGAGAACCCCTTCTTACAGTTTCCATAGAAATAAGCAATTAATTTAATATAAACTTTTGATGATTTAATAAAGTGACTTGGTTCTTTTGAATTAATATTATAATATATTACTAGCGAACTGACTCGGCTTCGCCCGGTAACAATTTCGTTTTTACAGCGATACTTTTAAGACAAAAATGGTTACTGTGGGTCATCCTTAAAAGATAAACATTTGCTAGCGCGGATTTTTCTGTAGAACGTTTTGAGAGCTATAATTCTGTATTACATTAATTCTATGTATCTGTTATGTTTTAGTCAGCGCAAACCATGTAAGTGCCCTAAAAACTGTTTGTTACGACTTGATTACAAACGGTTCGACATTTCTCTTCTATAAACGACTTTGTTTTATACTATTTAGAGAATATTATATGTAAGTAGTCCACTCATAAAGGCCTTCTTTACTGTAAAAAATTATTAATTCATCTTTTTCTATGGCTTATAAATACATCAGTAGAAAAGGGGAATATATATATTATATGGTTCATACATTTATTCTACATTAGAATAACATAGGTATTCAAAGTTTTCTTTCTTAGAATATTATAATTATAATATTGTTTGGATAATGCCCTTTTTAAATCAACTTTCTTTAACTTACATATATTTCTAATATTTATAGATTTAGCTTTACCTCTTAACTTACTCATTTCATTTCACTCTAATTTGGTCTCATTTTTGTACCACTCAACTTCGTTTTTGTCACTTTCTTCTCACTTAACTTAGATATTGCTCAATTTAGGTAATATTTCTTCAAATTATAGGTTATTTTAATATTTAATTATTTAGCTATTACTCTTAACTTGCTCGCTTTCATCTCTTTCAACCCAGATATTGCTCTAATGAAATCACCTTTCTTTAATTTCTGTTTATTTGTATTATTCTAATATTTAGCGGTTTATTTTAACTCGCTGGCTTTCATCTAACTCAACTTTGCTAGTTAAATTTTTCTATCTTTATTTATATAGTAAAACATTTAACCATATTTTTATTTTCTACAATTATTAAATATATAGGTTAATGTGGGGTTTTTAATACATTCATTATATATATGTAATTTTAAAAAAATTTATTTAGTTCTCTAATTACCATTTAATTAATATATCATTTTTTAAATAATAATATAATTAAGCTTTTTAGCATGACGATATTTCACACATTCATTCATACATTTTCTGAAATGTTTTTTTACACTCTTGGATGAGCGGAGTGCTTCACGTTGGGACTCTCAAGCCGGGAGTTTAACTGGGGCGGTACATCTGTCAAATGATAATCCAGCTTGCTTAACGCCATCTCAGCGAAGACAAAACCTCGCATGGAGCAAAATGGCAAAAGCTGGCTTGATCCCGACACTCAGTATGTGTAAGGACTGCGAAAGCACAACCTATCGATCCTTTTAACTTGATGAGTTTTCAGCAAGAGGTGTCAGAAAAGTTTATCAATACCTCTTTTATGTGAAGAAAATTATTAGATTTTGGCTCTTTAGATTTTGTAGTAACTTTATTTAAATTAATTGACTTAATATAGCTCTTTATATATACTTTAATTGATATAGAATTTTATAACTTTTTTTTTTATGATTCAACTTTTTAAAAAATTAGTTTTACATTTCCTCTACTTAAAGGAAGGTACCGTTGAGGTTTTGATCAGTTCATAATCATTCATCAGCAAGAGATGGCATACACTGTATCTAAATTCGGACATGATGGTCTGAAACGATGGGATATAGCTGCCTGGTGCAGATGGAGACGGTCACTGCTGAATTGGAGGGAAGCGACATAAGAATGTTGGGTAACCGAAACATGGCGGTGATGATGTTAATATGTTGTATTTTCAATCAGTTAGTTCAGAAACTTTAATGGTACTGACAGTAATGGAAACAACATATGATAAAACAGAGGCCGAACTATGTACATTGACTGAAGGCTTGAGCAAACTCTCTATGTTAGATATAAATATGAATGTTGTAGAAGAAAGCATAGCCTGAAAGATTATTACTGCTTTATCTGCCATGAATTATGATGAGAAAGTATGGAAAAATTGTAGTCTAATCCATGATGCTATTATAGAGCGAATCACAAAATTAGAAGACTATATCTATAACAACATCAAGCTGACTTCCATACGATCTGCTCTTTTCCATCTAGTGTGCCTCGGCATACAGCAGCATTTCATGCAAAACCGAAGACTGAACTTAAATAGTAAAATTATATGTAAACTGTTTCCATTATTGTTTTGTATTAAGTACAATGGCGTAAATTGCATGGCCAAGCGAGCACGTTTCGAACGTTACATGATTTTGGAGGATGCATTCAAACCGCTCACACCTAGACTTGATAATTTGCAACCTGAAGTTTCACCTGTCGCATTGAAGAAAGAGCCTGATGAAGCCATACAGCAGCCAGGGAGAAAACTAAAGTGTAAACTGGATGTTGAAGTGGTGGCTGAAGACGATATTTCATTGTCAGTTTTGAAGCATAAAAAAGATCGATCCAATACTCGAAATGTACATGCTCATGGTTACCTATCAATGTATTCGCCTCAGTTCAATAATAGAACACACGGAGTTTACAAACTAAATAAAAAATGGTTTCTGGGAAAAAATTACATTTTTTCCCTCCCAAATGGTGAATTTGATATCAGAAATGAGTCTCAGCGATTTACGAACTAGTCTTCAGGATGTAACCTACTACATATTCACAAGCTGCTCTGCAACAGTACAAGAGGTTGTTCAAACTAACGAGTGCACATTTAAAAGATAACGATCCATCGAGCAATGAATATAAGGATACTGCTCATGCAAAAGTCAGCATTATTGCACGCCTGTTTCCAGAGAGGAAGATGGGCATTATCTTGAGTATCTATATTAGGATTACGTAAACGAACTCATTGATATATTACAGTTGCTGATTTATTTACTAAGAGCTGGAAATAATAACTACCCGAACGAAATTAGTAATATTCTGGAGGAATTGTGTTAAGTAGGCTACATATGAAGAGTCGGGCAGAAATCGCATACGAACTAGACAAGCTGACTAGGTGGAATTATCCTAGATGCGAAGTGATGGTGTTTGGATTGTGTAATATATACCAGCCAGATTTGGTCATAATTATATCATATGCCCGTGTGAATAAAAGATTCAAGTATATGCTGACTGTGATCAATTGTTATTGCAAGTTCGCATTTTCTGTACCAGTAAAAACCAAACGAGGTAAAGATGTTGCTAAAGCGATGGAACTCGTTTTGGGTGACAAAGGCCCGCCGAAAAATCTGCAAACCTATCTTGGACGCGAGTTCTATTAGCCAGAATTGCAATATCTAATAAAGAAACACAAGATCAATCATTATTCTACTCATAGGTGTATGAAGTGTGCTGTTGTCGAAAGTTATAGTCGCACTTTGAAAATAGCGAAGCGGAAACAATTCTCAGGACAAAGAAGCTACAAATGGTTTGGAATATTACCAGAAAGGGTTACCGTGTAAACCACAAAATACACCGTACAACAGGTATACGTCCCTATATGTTAAAGGCAACTAGCTTCTACAAACAGTTTACAAAAATGAAAAAAAATTTTGATAGATGGAAGCAAAAAGCTAATGTCGCAGACTACGTATCGATTTCAAGAATGAAAGGGACATTTGTCAAAGCATACATGCACAGAACTGATCAAACGAATTGTACAGAGTTGTTAAAATTTTACATTATGAACCTCGTACCTACTATCTCGAAGACCTGGATGGCCAAGTTATTCGGGGCGGCTTTTACTGTGTGGAAATGAAGCCTACAACATTCCTCGACAGTTATCTTGTAAAAAAGTTTTCAAATGTAAAGGCAATAAACATAACATGCGGAGTATGGGGTTTCCAGATGAAAAAAATAGTTGGTGTGACAAGGATGCAATCACAGGTAAATAATGTATTTTTTTTACAGCAGCTGTCTGCTAGCCATAATAAGATGGTACAAAACATATCCTTCACTTCAGTATGGAATTCGTGAGAAGACAGAAGACGATTTGTGAATCACTAACTACAAGAAAAATGTATTAACCTGTAAAAACAAAAATTTTTAATTAATAATTTTTTCAGAATACAAATTTTTTATTTCTGAGATTATTTTCTCATGGATGCCCCCGACATCCTGGTCTGTGGTAAATGTTTCTTTACAATAATGATTGCAACAGAAATGGAAGTGGGCTAATGGCATTGAGAAGTGTGTAGGCAAGCACTTGCTCAGACTTCCTGTTCTGTGGTAAATGTGTCACACTGCCATCATTGGAATGAGTTGTTGTTGAGACTGAAATAGTGAAAGCTAATGGTACTGCCCACCACAGCATGTAGCACACACGCAATTTTGATGAAGGTGTTGAAAGCACTCTGCCACTTTATAATTTGCTGTGCTACAGAGAGGAGAAAAACTTATTTACTTATTATTGATGTATACAAGTATAAATAAAAATAATATCATCAAAATTCAAGAGTATTCAAGAATTCAAGAGCATATGAAACATCTAATAACTGAAATGACACACTGATGTAGAAAATTAGATTTTCAAGAATGTTACACTAATTATTTTACAAATGTAATCCAAATATGCCTATAAAAGTACTTGGGAGCTTAACGCACATACATTATCAGGATGCATAATAGTGCCTACGCACAGCATTTCGAGGACCTAGTCTGGATGGTTCGTGATTTATGCATAACTATGCTTCTAAACTGATGCCATCTTGCAATTTATATTTTCATTACCTCTCGAATAGGCATATCACATGGCTATGCTGTTTTTAATTTACGATAATAATAAATAAAAAAGAAGAGTAATTTTCTTTGTCTTGTCAACATGACTGCCTGTTATATTAACGAAATGACAATATCTGAAATGTACTTCTCGGACTCATGCACAAAAGAAAAAGTTTTTTCTATATACAGTCAACGGTTGCACAAGTTGTCTTAATGCTTTTCATTATTTCGCACATAATTTATCCAATAGATATACCGTCCTCATGATTAGATTAAAATGTTTAGAAAAAAAATTATCTCCATAATTTCCTTTTTTATATAATGCTATTCCCCCTGTGTGTCATAGAATCTCAGTTAATGTTAAATGACACAGACTATATGGTGCCTTGAAGGCTGAGGGTATATAAAACAATGGCTTCATAACGACTTGGTTTTAACAGGTTTATTTGACGGGAATTCATACACACATTTCCGGCACTTTTGTGTGAAGTATACATACTTTCTCGGCACATTTTGCCGAAAATTAACTCATATGTTATCGACCCTGCGAGTTGTGGGCCTGAAGGGCTGATTACAGTGTTCTGGCTAATGTTTCCGATGTTAAGGGGGCATTAGGTGACAGGACACATCCTTCAGTGACGACGTTGTTACTTAACTGTACTTGTTGCGGGGTAGTTGTTTCGGCAGTAGTTAGGATCTGGTGAGTTGGGTGGCCCTGTTATAGGCCCTCGGACTGGCTGTAGTTGGCGTGCTGCACTCATCTGGCTTTCTCCAACGGCGATGGCTGACTGACTCCCACTTCCCAGTGAGCAACCCTTGGCGGGCGCCCACCCCGGCTCTCGGCGCGGGGTTGCACTGGACTACTCCCACTTTTTCGATCTGGCACTCCTTGTTGAAGGTCACCACTCTACTCCCGTTATCGGCATATGGTTGTAACTAACAGATCACCTCCCTACCACATCCTGGCGAGGGACCCTTAGCAGGCCCCCACATTGGCTCTGGGCGTGGGGTGTAACTGACTCGGCTGACTTCCACACTCCAGCTCCCAATGCCTGATGCCATTCGCATCCCGGTGTGGCACTTCCGAGCGCCGCACTACCTGCCACTCATCGCGTACCAGCGACGGGGTTTCATGGACTGACTGTCTCTGCAAACTCACTCACTCTGTGCCCCACAGCGCGGAGAATTACTGATTGTTTGTCGCGATATGACAAACCCCTTATCACTGTCTCTGGTTGACTCTGTCTGGGGCCCAACCCCCGGCCTCGGTGTGCGATATCACTCATCTGACTGTCACACTGATGCCCTGGTTTTCACTCTCGGTGCGCGATTCTAACTGACAGGGTTAACTGCTCTGATGTAACTGACGATGCGACTGACTGACTGATGCGACTGACTCACTCGGTCGGAGTCCGATCTCCCCGGCCTCGGTTAACTGTTTCATGGGTTTTCTCCCTCAGCGCTCGCTTCTAACTGACTGGTTGACTGATCTGATGTAACTGATCGGTTTCACAGATGCCATTCAACTGATCTGACGTAACTCATATCCTCTTGTCACACAACTTGGATTTTAAACTACTGTCATCCTCTCTTAGAATCTACATTTGTCTTCCCTCATTAGGGGGAGAAGAGAGGTGCCGAACAAAAGTTACTTCCTACACATGCCACCGCTCTTGCAGGGCGAATCGTTGGACCTGTGGAGCCCCTGACAAACCCTGTCAGCTGTTTCATGGGGTTGCTAGGAGGGTGGTGGGGGTCCGAGGCAACCTTGACATGTGTAACTTGCTCCCTGGCTCAAACTTGCCTTCATTGTAGGTGTTAATTGTTGGCATGTGTCTTCGAGGCAGGTGGCTACTGGGAGCGCCCTTGTTGAAAAGGGGGGGGGGGAGGGTTATGGCGCGCATTGTGACAGCTGAGCTTCTACATTGATATGGCACGCGCAAAATACATACCATATTTAAAACTGTCCTGGTTCAATGACTATTTTATATATACATAATTGATACCTGTACTGGAACCCATTTCATGGTGACTCAGTCGACTAGGGCATCTGTCAACCAATCTTAGGTCAGTTAGTTCACTGCTCCTCACCTCCACAGATACTTATACTGCATTAAACCATATAATGTCGATAGAGGCGAGCATCTGCATAGAACACATGGAATATCGCTCTTAGCCTCCAGCTGACACCAGCACTCTTAGCAGCCAATGGCAGCATTAAGCGACACTAGTGCTGCCTAGCATACATCGTGGGAATAAAGATGGTGTTCCTGGTAGGCAATTAAATAAACTTCTCAGCTAGCACATCCCAGCAGACTATATGAAAATCATGATGGCAGACGAGGAAACAAGATGGCGGACAACATGATGGGTGGCCGAGACAAGACGGTGGATGGCAAAAACCAGATTGCAAATAGCAAAAACAATAATGTGGCCTCAAAAACAAAATGGCAGACTTAAAAACACGCCATAGTAATTCAAGATGGCGGATCCAAGACGACAGCTAGGCCTCTGGCCCTCACCCGAGACCCTTTGTCCATGTACCTACAAATCATACTACTTACTTGTAACTTCAAATGGAGACACATCACTGATTCTTCGTAAACCAGTCTGAAGGCTGTCCTCTTGCATAATGGCAAAACATATCCTTCCGTGCTCTAAGCTTATTCAACTTACCTCAAGGAAACATACAAAAACATGAAAATATTGTTGGGAAAAATTGTAATATTACTGTGTGAATGATCTTTGGACTGTTTGTTGTGATTTGAAGCTAATTTCGCTGTTTACCAGTTTGCAGCTTGGCTATACTAAATTTTGATGCTTCCTGTGTGAGTGCACAGTAGGGACAGGACAACCCATTACCTCGAAAGGGAATGGCCAAAGCGTGAATCGGTAGTGCCTAGACATAAAACATGTTGCACATCCTGCACTTGTTAGCTCTGACCGGATTCTTCTGCCACGACTGCATATTAAATTGGGACTTTTCAAAAATATGTTAAGGGTATGGATATGAATGGTGAAGGGTTCCTATAATTTAAATAAAAATTTCCTCCCGTCAGTGACGCAAAAATTAAGGAGGGAAGTTGGAAAACAGCATGGAGGGCATTGAAATGTGTTGTGCAACATTTCTTAGGAAATCATAAAAACCCCATTTATCGTGATATTGTGAGTGACCTTTTACAATGATACAAACAAATGTACTGTAATATGTCTCTAAAAATTCATTACTTACACTCACACCTTGATTTATTCCCTCACAGTCTAAATGCCGTGTGTGATGAGCATGGGAAACATTTTCACCATCAAATTCTCACATTCTCTAATGGAAAAGCGATATCCACGGACTCTGGAGTGGAAAAATACACTAAGATTTCTGCTGGACATTAAAAAAGGATGTTCGAAATACTAAATTGGATGTTTCACTTTTATTTTGTTATGCTACTAAATATACTACATGTATTATTCTTTATTTTCTACATTTTATGTTTATTTTATAATTTCTGTACTGTTACAAAAAAACAATGTGTGAAATTAAGGAAAACTTTTTGCATATTTTAAATCAACATGAAATGTTCTGTTAAGAACTCCTACTATCCATCATGTGCCGAAAAATAACCCTTTTCACTGCTATTTATTGACTAAATGTTATGTTATAGCTCGCCCTGTCACCATCCACCTACGCCATTATCCATCCTCAAAAATACTCCACCGCTCCCCTAATGGGGCGGGAGTATAGTCAGGTGGTGGGTCTTTGGGGTCAAGGTCAATGTCACCGGCATCCAGCATGGGTGTTAGAGTCAATAATGTATTATGTTCCTAAATTTTTATTTGTGTGTTGGAAGTTATAAAATAATTCCAAGCAATTATTGTTTAGTTGAACATGTAAAATTTTTTTAATGTTTATTTTTCCTTTTATAGAGAAAAAACTTAATTCGATGTAATAACAATGGATGTCTTTTTCTTTTAACAAAATCAGTCTATAGAGATAAAAAAATTTAGGGAACCCGCTACAAGTTTCTTTCGATATTTTTACAATTTTTTCTCGATTTTTTATGATTCGTTAGTGAGTTGGTAAGCGCTAGGTGGTAAAGTTATTGGGGGAGGTGGTAAGCGGTCATCGAGGGCGTGGTAACATTATATGTTCATAAAATAAAAAAAAAATTTAAAATTTTTTTGCAATTATTCTTGAGTGAGTTGCAATTTTTTTTCGATAGTTTTTATGTTTTAGGTGATTGACGAAGGGGGGATGAGGGTGCTGGGATGAGTTTGAGGTTAAAAAAATATTTTCTCAATTTTTTAGAATAATTTAAATTTTTACGATGTTTTATAATTTTTGCAAGGGGCTGGGGATGGAGGGGGTTTTGTGGAAACAAAAGGGGTTTTCGGTGAGAGAAAGAGGTGGTGGTAGTGGGGTGTTGACGTGGTAGTTGTTAGATGTGTGATCGGGGGAGGGGGCCAGGTGTACTGATCCTCTGCTGTTCGCAGGAGCTGGCTCGGAGTCTCGAATCCTCTTCTACTGCTCTGAGGATTAAATGACTCACTCCACGAAGAGCCTCTAGTCCTCTTGCTCGCCTGAAAATCTTTCGGCTCTTCCATCGAGGAGTTTCAAATCCACTTTCCTCATTTTTTTAATTTTTTTGGAAATTTATTGGTGACAAAAGTAATTTTTTTTATAAAATAATTCATTTCCTAAGTGATTTATTGGTTAAAACAGGCAATTTTGTTGGTAACATGGCTGTCCCAGGAAGCCGGCCTGCGTGACCTCCACCTGTTAAGTCATAGCAAGCTAGTAATCCAAAAATCCGAATCATGAATCATGCACCCACATCGGCATAACCTATCTACCAACGGCGAATGGTGAAATTTACTTTAAAAATTCGCAATCATGTGGGAGAAAAACTTACAATTTTACCAAAATATTGCAGTATCGACATTATAGCAGCCCACCATGATTCTTTAATTAGTAAGGGGGGCAGTCATTTGATGTTTTTAATACCCTCCAAAAAAAATAACAAATTTACTACTAGGAATCTATGAATAAATATGTAAAGAATTATACCAAAACTGTCCAATATGTCAAAAAAAATACCAGTTATTAAAACCCGATGGGACAGCTACAGCCAAATGAAACAACATCACCATTAAAAGCATGGGGCTTAGATGCTAAAAGCCAATTATAAAAGTCCCGTAAATGCAACAGCTAGATTCTTGTTATGACAGAATTTTACAGCAGATTTTTTGTGGCGATATCTGTTAACGCATAGATGCGGAAACTTTCGCAATCTCTATTTAAGAGATAATTTTGAGAAATGGATGTCCTCAACAAATTCTAGCAGATAGAGGCACATCTTTCAACAACGCACTTATCGCAGCATTTTTTAATAAATCAAAATAAAAAAACTTTAGACCACCGCCTATAACCCCAGATGCAATGGACTGGTAGAATATATAAATAAAATTCAATTGCAACAATTTACAGCTTGAGCTTGTGAAGATCCCGTAGCTCGGGAAGAATATTTCAAATTTATTATTTTTAATTACAACACAACTGTTAATGCAAGCATAAAATTCGCACCATTTTACTAAATGCGTGGGGTAGAAGCAACACAACAATCGCATGTATTGGGAACTAAATATTCCCAAAGGGGCCAGGATTGGTGTGATACTGTGCTATAGAACAGATCACATGCCAACAAAAACAAAAGAACAAATTTTATAAAACACATCGCCATAAAATAACCAAAGAAGGAGACTGGGTTTGGATATGTACGAAAAAGCGCCATCAAGTTTGGTAATTTCTATTTGAAGGACCCTACTTAGTCACAAAAATTATCGAACATTCAAAAAATTCAAACAGGAAAAGGAAAGAAAAAAACCTTAAATATGTCACTGTAAAAACACGAAAACCAAAAATTGTACACTTTAACTTACCTAAACTATTTATAATATTGTTTTCTTATTTCAGGACAGCGGAGAGAAAGCTGAAGTATTGTCACAGAGAACAGCAGAATATGGTCCTTCCTTATCTTGTGTCCACTTAGTACCACAACTAAATGATTAATTTGAACTCGTCCGAATTTATAGAGGTGTGATATGTAGAGACTGAATGGATTACTTGTTTTCCACTTGATCCCTTTAAACATACTTAAATTAAAAGCCCTATTTCCCTCCAGTGTATTATAATGGTAATCCTCTTTTACAGTTACAAGCCTCCAGGGCGACTTCACGCCGGCCGACGTGTACATCTAAAAATATTTCAGACTATCACTGACACAATCTTTCACAATACAAAACGGCACATTTATATGCATACTAGCGAACCGGCTCGACTTCTCCCGGTAACAATTTAGTTTTTACAGCGACACTTTGAAATTCATAAATGGTTACTGTGGGTCATCCTTAAAATATAAGCATATGCTATCCGGGACTTTTCTGTAGACCTTTTTGAGAGCTACAATTCTGTAGTACAATCATTTGATGTATATCTTATGGTTAGTCAGCGCAAGCCGTGTAAGCGCCCTAAAAGTGGTTTTTTACGACTTGTTTACAAACGGTTTGATATCTCTCTTCTATCCTTACATTAAATATAAATGTTTTATACACCAAAACTCTCCTTATGAAATTCTCTAAATGATTTTAAAAACCGTATCAAAATTCATAAAGTTGTTTAGAAGCACTAAGCGAATACACAGACAGACGTGGAAAAGCGACCTTGTTTTATAATATTTAGAGAAGAGTCTAGAGAAGAGACTAGAGATACAGCAATGTTTTGTTTAAAATCATGTTAACCGTATTTCTCTATTGTATTACTCAATAAGCAACAGCGTAATTAATGTTAAATGTATATGTAATTTCATAATATCGCAAAATCTAATAATTATCAGTATACAGCATAAAATGATAAAATACTTATGTGCATAATTTCCATGGCTCCATCTCACACTCGCCGTTAGGACGAAGGATGAATGAGTGTGCAAGGATTCTCCTATAACAGGCATTTGTGAGTGCCACTGCAATGTTACTACGTGCCAAACGCGGACGTCCAGAACAGTGAAATCTGGCTCATTCTTGCGCCTCGCTACCACCGGCAACCGAATTCCCAGTGCCGGCAGCTCACTCACATCACCGTCTCCTGCCACGTCGATCTTCCCTCTCCACGACGCCCACTGGGGCCAGAAGTCTCCATTCGTCACTTTCATCCATCATGCTGCATACCAATTTAAAGATAATGTAATGTCAAAGACAAATGGTGTCATCGCCATATAGATATATTGATTTCCGAGGGGAATAAAGCATTTACATATATTAAGCAATGATTTAAACAAGTGACAACACTGCATGTGTCCAGAACTAGTAGTAGGTCCTCAAAATATATTAATATGTTGCAAATACGTTGCAATCACATGATAGCAAACATAATATATAATTTTTGTAACAAGACCGTAAATAATCAAAATGCAATAAATTAAAACGAATTGAATAAAATATCAACCCATCAGATTTTCACCTCCATCAGCACCATCATCGACATTGTCACTGACAATATCCTTATAATCATAGTCATGTAACATATCTAGTAGTTATTTGGTCATTTTTAACATTGCATTCCAGGAACGTTCTGGAGCAGTATAATACCAGGCTAGGTCTAAGCCATAGGTATTCATACAAATGTATCTCAAAATTTGCAAATACCACTGCCAATAGTAATACATATGTATTTAAATATAATTGGTGGTATTCTGCGAGATTTTTTAAATTAAATTGTTTCCATAATATTTTTGCATGTATATCGTTTTCACAACTTGTATCACTTTCAGTCGATTTATTATAAAATTCACTTTTGGGTGGAAGTTCAGTTTCTTCGAATTTATTCCAACTATCCATTTAATCATAATTATAAATTATTTTTCTAATGACTAGATGTGCTACTTTTTATGGGAAATACTTACAAACATTTAACATTTGTTCTTTAGTTAAATTAGATTCTCATATATCTGAACTACTGGCCGTAAGTATTAATGTATCAACAAACACCATTTCTAGTTTGTTTATTTGTTTCCCAAAAATATTGTGTATTTCTCTTCATTATTTGCGATTAAATCTATTTTTATCATCATTTCCTATATATTTTAAATAAATAACTGAGCGTTATACCCAACTAAGTTATAAAAATAAACAGGAACAAAACTAGCGAGTATCAGTTGTATGTTACAATGATTACTTACTGGAGTTATTAATTTCCCAGTTAAATTGTCATGGATATTAACTTTTTTTATATTTTATTCTTCATATTCACTCAGAAATACTTATAACTTTAAGATTCACTAAATGATATATTTTCTTCTTTTATTAATGGCCCCACTGTATCAATTTGTGAATATATTTCCTTAATTTCTTCTGCTTCATTTTAAATTATGTGTATCAAATTTTTATGTTCATATGGACCTTGATATACATCTGGAGCCATATTATCTGAATTAACGCATACAATATTTTGCTGACAGAACCCAAATGCTTCCTGCAGCTGATACTTCACTGTAAATTATTCATATTTTAGCTTTAATTCTAAAGTATTAATTTGTTGATTGGTTAGTTTATATCTTGCTAATAAAATCCATGATAAATAACATCTTCGGTTAAATCATGGTAAGTTTTGATTAATTAACATTTCTGTATACTTTGAATTAGGTTAAGTTGTTTCCAATTTCTTAAGTAATGACTCAAAATCTGCATTAATTGAAGATGGATCCTTCATTTGTTTTTTAAATGCCGTACTTTTTTGTTCACCTTTCTTAGGTTATTTAATAATTTTTGTGTCGTTTTTAGAACATTTATAATTCATTTTATTTGGGAATAAAAGTGATGAAGACACATGTCACGTTAGTATATTTTATGCAGATGATTATTTTTCTGTGTTGAAATCAAAAGTGATAATTTTTTTAAATAACAAAAAATGGTGTTTTCACCATGCTTAAAGTATAATAAATTAATATTAATATCCTTTTTAGCTTACTTTCCGAAAAAAAGAAGGGCATATGAAATCACTTTCCTGTGTCTGTGTGTGTATGTGCGGCTATGTGTGTGTCTGTGCGTGTATCCGTGCGTGTGTTTTCCCCTCTTTCAATTTTTATACACTTTTACCTAATTCCACGACATTTATACACGTAACACATGTCATCCTTTCAAAATGTTGGTCATTTAATATTTTGGGTAATATGCCGTATCTCGGAAACTATTCATCTATCTAAAACAAATTTTGAATTCTGGCAGAGCAACAAGAAAGCATTCGATTTTTTTGGTGGATATTGCTGTTAGTCTGCCATTTCAGAAAATAATACCAACTGAAGTAATTAAGGTTTTACATTCTATCTCGAAAACTATTAAAATAATTTTCACCCAATTTGACAGGCCAAGTAAACGTAAGTTATTGAACTTTGTTGGGTATTTATTTTCAAAACGATGGCCATACGTATTTTTGGGGGTTATTTTGTATAACAACCATACCATTTCCACAATTTCAGCTAAATTTGGTTTACTTATCATATATACGAGAATCATATATACAAACATATAACCACATTTGTCAGCAATTTTGGATGATAGCACTATACGAATAAATAAAGTTGTCATAATATTACGGTAAAAAAATTAACCGATTCCTACCAAATTTAGCAAACAAGTAGTACTGATGCAGCTGATGTTAAGTGGCATGTTTTAAGCATGTCACACACATATTTCAAAATGGTGACCATATAGCCATTTTAGCTTAGATTGCTATATCGTAAAAATTATGTAATACATTCCAACGTAACTTTGTATGCTGGCAGTAGACATTACAACTATCAACTGTATCTACATGAAGAATATTTTGTCAGACATTTTGTGAGATAGCACTATGCGAATGAATACATTTTTTTGTCATATCTCGGGAAACCATAAACCAATTACTATAAAATTTGGCAAACAAGTTGTGCTGCAGCAGATTATGTAAAATAGCATTTTTGATGTACGTCACACACTTATTGTACAATTGCAGACGTTTAGTTATTTTAACTATAAATGCTATATCGTCGAACCCATGTAATTATTTCCACCTTATCATTATATGCTGGCAATATAAACTGAAGAGCCAAAAAAACTGGCACACCTGCCTAATATCGTGTAGGACGCCCGCGAGCACGCAGAAGTTCCGCAATACGACGTGGCATGGACTCGACTAATGACTGAAGGTATGCAGGAGGCAATTCACACCATGAATCCTGCAGGGCAGTCCACAAATCCATAGGAGTGCGAGGCGGTAGAGATCTCTTCCAAACAGCATGTTGCAAGGCATACCAGATTTGCACAATAATTTTCATGTCTGGTGATTTAGGTGGCCAATGGAAGTGTCTAAAGTCAGAAGAGTGTCCCTGAAGCCACACGGTAGCAACTCTCTACGTGTGGGGTGTCGCATTGTCCTTCTGGAATTGTCCACGTCCGTCGGAATGCACAATGGACATTAATGGGTGCAGGTGATAGGACAGGATGCTTACGTATCTTTCACCTGTCAGAGTCGTATCTAGATGTATCCGGGGTCCCATTTCACGCCAACTGCACACGCCCCATATCATGACACAGCCTCCGCCAGCTTGAACAGTCCCCTGTTGATATGTAGGGTCCATGGATTCATAAGGATGTCTCCATACCAGTACACGTCCAATTGGAAACGAGACTCGTCAGACCAGGCAATGTGTTTCCAGTCATCAACAGTCCAATGGCGGTGTTGGCGGGCACAGGCAAGGCGTAAAGCTTTGTGTCGTGCAGTCAACAGCGGTACACAGTAGGCCTTCGGCTCCAAAAGCCCAAATCAATGATGGTCCGTTGAATAGTTCGCACGCTGGCACTTGTTGATGCCCCAGCATTGAAATCTGCGCCAATTTGAGAAAGGGTTGCGCGTCTGTCACTTTTAATGATTATCATCAGTCGTCGTTTGTCCCGTTCTTTCACGATCTTTTTCCGGCCGCAGTGATGTCGAAGATGTGATGGTTTACCGGATTCCCGATATTCACGGTACACTCGTGAAATGGTCGTACGCGAAAATCCGAATTGTATCACTACCTCGGAGAAGCTATGATCCATCTCCTGTGCGCCGACTGTAACACCACGTTCAAACTCACTTAAATCTTGATAACCTGACATTGTAGCAGCAGTAACCGATCTAGCAACATTACCAGAGGCTTGTTGTCTTTTATAGGCGCTGCCGACCGCATCGCTTTACTCTGATTGGTTCCATACCTATTTTATTTTCATACGTACGCCTATACCAGTTTTTTTTTGTTCTCCAGTTTATATTTAAACTATTAACTGTATCTACATGGAAAATATTTTGTCCGCCATTTTGTATGATAGAAACATGCGAATAAATGAAATTTTTATGACATATCTTTGGAAACAATTAGCTGATACTTATCAAATTTGGCAAACAAGGTAAGTGTATCCTATAAGGCCTAGTACTCAATATGATCTACAGACTAGTTCTCAGTAATGGCGTTATTAATACGAAAGATAGCCACACCCACAATTTCTAGAAGTAAACAGCAAAGAACACCTCTTTTACCATTTGTGCAGTGTCTGTGAGCTTTTGGAGAGAAGGGTAAATGTGTTTCTTTTGTGCCGCATTTTTGTGTTATTATTTCCAACTGGTATGTTTCGCATTGTAATAAATTCTTAACAAAAATATTATTATTGATCACCTTTTTATTTAATAGTGTGTAATGTATATTTTTAGTGGTGGTGGTGTTAACTGAACCAAAATTAATTATTGCAGTTACTTGTAAAATAAAATCTCTCTCTTGCTGTGAGGCATCAATATGGCCTATGCAGGCCATATTCAGTACACACTATATATAGGCTAAGCACAAACATAACTCTTCCACCATCCATTTCACCATAAAATAGAATGTTTATAATTAAAAATTTATATATATTTTTTTTTGCAATGTATACCTCTAATGAAACTTTACAATAATTTGTTGGTTTTCTCACATAGTGTCTAGTTTTCGAGATATTTTGCTTTGCAAATTAACAGCTTGTTTCTTTTGTAATCATGTGTAATTATTCTTAGTGTCTATCATTCTGGTATCTCATTTTCAGAAATGACAGCTGAGTGAAGTGGGGATTTTGGGCGTTTCATAACATGGAGATTTTAAGAGTCGATGAGTGTGAAGTGAGGTGAATTTGGTGCAGCGCCAGAATGCCAGTGAGGGGGAAACGGGAGATCCTTGGATTTTTATGTGGAAACAATAAACTAATAGATTAATTCTCCCCACATACTGTGCATACTCTATAACTGCTAATGTCATTACTACTGTTAATGGTATTTTACTATTGTTATAATTGATACTTTCACTACATCAATCACTGTTTTTAATTTGATTACTTCTAAGACCATTCCAATTATGAATATCAATATAAATATTAATTTATCTATTTTGCGTTTTCCATTGTTAAGACTTTCTGTTATATTTATTAAATCATAGTCTTCATATGTGTTAATTTTGATCACTTGTGTAGGTATGAATCGGAAATAAACTAATATATTTTGTTTCTACACAATATTTAACATTTTTGTTAAGCAATAATTTTAAATATTAATGTATAGTTTTGTATCTTAATGCTTTTTCAGGTATTCTTCATAAATATAGTATCCATACTCGTAATGTACTTTCTCCATTTTTTTAAAATTCATATTGATATTTGCTATATTGGTACATGAGGGCATAGAGCGGGGAACTGTATGGTTGTTAAGGTACATATTTCTTAAACAGCTTTAGTTTAAATTTCCAAGTAATAAAATTAGTGAAAATAATAAATCCTCGCGAGGGGAGTAGCTATACATACGCAAAAGAAAAAGAATAGAAGTTTAGTTAATGGCTCAGTATCATACACATCAAAGAAGATTTTACAAACCGATCAAGTTAATTTACAGTTCTGAACGTCTCTGGTTACGTAGTGAATAGCAGACCAAAATTTCAATAAGGAAAGATAGTAACGACCGAGGATTCAACAAAAATAAACCCAAAATAGATATAATCGACAAGCTGCTTTGCAGTACTGGAAACTTTGCACATATATTAATTTAGACTAGCCTACAGTTCCTATCTGACAAAACCCAAGTACGAAATTTAGTTGTGTTACGTGCACGAGTACGAGGCACGATTGATCTTGAAAGAACACTGATTATAACTTATGGTTGTACTGGTCCTAGAACGTCTACCAATTAACGATACCTACATAATATAATAGTATAATCTACTTATCTACATGGCAAAAGATGTCCCTCCACCGTCTGTCTGGAACGAACTCGTCCTCTCGCCGCCATAATCTCATTTGAAGGGTCCAAATCAAGAAGTCAAGAGACCAGCAGATAACCCGAAGTTAAGTATTTTAAGCTCGCGCACAACTGTCACAGATATAGAAAGAGCTATCTAGATCATTTTCCCGGTCATTCTTCTGCTGATTGTTCGCAGAAAAGCAGAAACAAATATGCACTGCACACATAGAAGCGAGAAAGTAAACTCGCTCGCCATCTCACTGCAAGCGCACGTGCGCAGCGCAAGTTTTTAAATGCGTCACTCAGCAAATATCACAGACCATCTGTGACACATTTTACCCACATGCAGGAAAGACCCTAACTTTGAAAATTTACGTGAAGAGCAGTGTTGATGCGTTCGCAAGAAGAAAAGCGGATTGTGTCTTAATACCGTGGCCATCTGCTCAACTAAAGAGTGTATTAAATTCTCTTATCAACATATCCTGACAAAAGAATTACCTGAAATTAAGGCTACACCAGCATACTTCAACTTAAGTGTATCATCCAAATAAAAAACCACTTATAAATAATTTTCTCAAAATATTCGCAGTAACAGATTTGCCCATCCTGCAGTAATTAGTTTCCCCACAAATTAATTAATTAACAACTGCAAAAAACGGTTTCAGAAAATAAATAATATGTTTTTTTAAATACAATTATATTTTACAATATTGACTTCTAGGGGAAAACGAATTACCACACCCTTACTTTAATATAATTACTCAGTATAAACTATCTCCCTTTCCATTTATTTGAACAATATTATTTTTTTGTAAATAATAAATAAAAAAAATATTTTTTACAATTTTGCATGGAAGAAAATTTTTTTTCGTCCCCCATTTACATAAATATTTACAGTGTTGTTTTAAATGAATACAAAATGCTGAACATTTCTAGGCGAGATTGCGTGTGTTTTAAAAAAATTGAAAAATCTGAGCTTCACTGAAGAATACACCATTGGTGAAACTTGAACATAGAAGCGCTGAAACGCGCTGAGGTTGTGGTAGTAGCACCCAAAATCAAACATGTTTGGTCAACGATTCACCTTCTAATGCCCCCATAACAGCAGTCGCAGCTCCCAGTTGTCACAAGTCGAGTCATACCAGGAAACCCATCAGCATACCCCAGTTTACTTACGGCATAACTAGGCAGTATCAATGAAAAAAACATATAGGCACATGGACAATACACAGGTCACTTACCTAGATGAAACAATAAACAAATTTTCTTACTATAAAAATGAACAACCATTTCCTTGAGATGGTAAAAGGATGGTGAATAATGTACTGTACCAACTCAAATATGTAATTATTCTTTTTACACCTGCTCATTATTACACATATGTATTACTTGATATCTTTAGGAAATACCCTAAACAAAAACAAAGAAACAGTAGGTGCACCTAACTTAACTTTAATCCAACATAGCTTCTAACTAGGATGATGAAGCATCAAACACACAGGAAAAACATCAGGATGGGAAAGTATGTGATGTCCTTACACAGGTATATTGCACACCGCACTGCATGTATGATGACAGTCCTGGTACCACTCACCACATTTGGCCTCCACAGTGGCACTCATTCTGTTTATCCCTCTAGCACTCCCTTCACCAGCCGGCCAGTAAGGTAAGGGAGTCGAGGGTACCATTATATAGTGTCTCCAGAGCTCCTAAAGACTCACATTCAACTGCTCACAAGGTCATGTGGGACAAACACCAGAAGAAGCCAAGCATCTCATCCATCTTATTCAGCCAAATGGGAACGTACGCAGCCAACGATGCGGTTCGATACCTCTGGTTGCAGAAAGCAGGACAGGGGGAAGTGGATCCCAAATACTTCCCCCTGTAGCAGCCAGGAGTCGAGATCCTTTGAAGTCATCCAGACTGCAGGCATGCCTAATGCCTCTATTGTCCATCACAGCAAGTTTGGTGCAAGGCTTCCCAATGGGTTAAATGGAACTCTAGCCCAACTATACATGGAAGTCCTTTCCACATGCTCTCTTCCCCGACAGTCTTCGTACAATACGAACTTGCACACATCTTGAGTCATCTTGTAGGAACTTCAACGAGAAAGTATCTATCTCTGCCTCGCTCTCTATCTCTCTCTACCCACTGTCTTTCCAAGAGGCACAACTGTCACAAGAAGTTCAGTAAATGTATAATTGGGACAGGGAGAGGGAAGGATGGGCACTACTTCCTAACCAACCTATCAAAGCGATATAATAAATAGCTAAATATATTTTCTTGTATTTAAAAGAATATCAAATCTATTTTAAGTGCAAACTTGAAATCATTCAAAACGCTATCGCTAACCTCTTTCTCAAAGATTAACTATCTATTTGGTACATGTTTCTCACCACCCACCACCAATCACTACTTTCGATCCGTTATTTGTTGTTTGTAGGAACTAACACATTACAAATACATTTTTTTATATAGAGGCAACAACAATGAAATTCTGAGAAGGGGCTGAACACAAAGAACAATGACAGGTCTTTTAAAGATATGGAACACACACAAAAAAAATTATAGCTCCCCATCGCAGCTCCAAACACCAATTATTTGATGTGAAAACACGTGGATACACCTGTACGGCTCCAAATGCACAACAGCACCTATGCTTAATAGCTTTCCTAGCGGTCCACCATCAAGTTTATTTCAGTCCCCTCTCGAAAAATTGAGTCTGCTTTAATCCAAGGTCACCTAAAACGGTCCAATTATTTTTTTTTACTTTGTTATCAACACTAGGATATGTCTAATCAAATGTATAATTTTTAAGTCAGTTAACATCTGCCTGTTATAAAAATAATATATACATTTTATTAAATTCAAAATGTATTAAAGTCCTGTTTAAATATTTACACGCCTAAAAAGAACACTCCAAGTTAATAAATGACAGAAGGTAACAGAAATCGACCTATTATTATCTTTTTTACATCAGGTAGAACTTTATGAAAAATAGTATTTTTAACATTGTGCTTGTTTTATTGCTTTAAATTTATTGATTTGAATTCCTTCTCCATAAATTAATTTAAACTTCCCAGTGTTCAAGCAACACGTCCATTTAAAAACTAAAAGTTCAGGAGATTAGCTAATCCATAAAAATAACAAAAACCAGGTCAGCCCTAAAAGTCGATACATTTTGTGTATGTCAACAAACATTCGTGGGATTAGTAGTTCCCATTGGCCATCGTTTAATGGCACTTGAGAGAGCCTATACTCTACACTTATCATGTACTGCCCCTATGACATCACTTTTACACATTAAATAACAGCACTCTCCTGATCTATTGTTACATTACTGCACTAGCAAAACGCCTCTTACCAAGGTCCAAAACCTGTGGGCATGAAATTGCTTTACAAAATTAATTCTTGCACTGCCCCTATTTCCAGGGTTGATAACAAGGAGCTTCACACTCTCTGGTCTTTCTAACCTGCCCAACTGATATAAATACTGTGCCCTAATATTTAATGCTATAAAAATTAGTTAAAGCAACAAAGTTAAGTACATTTTACTTCACCTTATAACAGACGTCGTCGGCATAGCACCGCCAACTGCAATGCACGAACTCGTTTCAGGACACTACTGAACTCCGGCTTCAAAAGTAGAACTCTTTAATTTTTCCAGGTCTCGTCTGGTTTACCAATATACACCCATCGCCCGTAGAGAACTGAAACACTCAAATATGTCTAAGATATCATTCTAATAAACAAACATCACAATTTACCAAGCGACACCGACAAAAAAATTTTTTTACGGTTAAAAAAATACTTTTATCATTCGGCTGTTGCAAGAGCAAAACTACACTGTGCTTCCACCTGGCGATACTTTTAACACCCTAATTAGTAAGTGTATCACCACCGCAAGTGCTTCATGTCACGACTCGACAGCTAATTCTCTCTACTTTCAGAGCGCGGAAACAATCAAGACTATTTAACTATTTACGATGAATTTTTATACAATAGTAACTGAACAATTTTAACATTAATACGCAATTACCCGTATGCAGCAATGGTGTTCTCACTCTACAAATAAAATAACATACCTAATTTTTTTAACTTCGAACAAAATTTCAGTGAACAATAATACAATTAACATGCCTAACTTGAACCATTTTAATAATGTACTTTTAAAATGCATTTAAAAATTACATTTAAGCCTGTTTCCAAACAGATAAACATGAATTGAAACTTAAATACAGCTTGCAATACTGTTAATTTTATATTTTATGAAAATTAATTTCAAGTCGCGTACCAGCAATTATCGTACAACACCCGACAACTATGGAAGAACAAAACCACGTCTCTAACTCGCCAAACACCTACGAGCGTGTCAAATGCCCCAAAGGCTAATGTCAACACCATGACAAAGTTAACCTAAAAGTTAACAAACTAAAATATAAAAACTAAACCCTAAGTTGTGGGCTTACTGCAAAGACCAAGCACAACCATGTACAATGTCTCTGACTATGGTACTGTGTACCATAAAACTAGTGCCATACTACCGTTTTATCATGTTAAATGTTCATGTGTTTTTACAACATTTTAAACTGAAACTTCATTGCAAATAACTTAATTCCATTACTCCGTCCTACAATTTTATTAAAAGTTAAAAATTTGATTTTGTGATGCCTTGTTTTAATCGGGATAACTCAAAATTTTAAACCACTGTTATGGCAAACAAAAAGCTTATCATGTACGCAAGTTTATCATTACATTCCCCATTAAATTTAACATAGGCCTACAAAATAAATAGTTTTGTTTATTTTTATTTCAATTCCAAAATACTTCATACCACATTATTAGTTTTGTGCATAAACGACAAAGTTACCATAACATTCCGACATACACACGTGATTCATGATCCATTCATTATAGTATCAACATAAATATATATGTTTATCAGCTGGCCTCGAACCTATGACCTCTGCAGGTGCGACCCTACCCCAGGGGTTCGCCCGAGAATAATGACTGCGACCTTCTTGCAGCTACCTCGCCCATCATCTGCAAATACGCAAGAGGGAGTCACAGCCCCCTTGTCCTTCAACTCCCTTCTCCCTTGCGGTGACATTCAATAAATGCGACCCTTGTTTGCCTTAACTTAACGACCCATGGACAGGAGTGAACGAAACAAGAGTCAAGATGCAAGAGATTTGGGCGGCTCTTAAAAGCGAGGTTTGAGAGCAGATTGAATTAAATAGAATTCACGTTGCGCTGTATCACAACTTTAACGAAGAAAATACTCAACATGCTCCTCAATGGTACTTATGCAGGCAGTTCCTACGCGCTTATTATCCCGCGAGTACCGGCACAAGTTACACGTCAGCTGTCAGCTGATCCAGCACACCCTCACATACAGTCGCACGACCTAAAGACCGCGCACGTCACGACCCATCATAGCAGTATCTGCACAAGCCCAATTTGCCGTCGCATACGCTTATCTTCTCATCACGACACATATGCAGAATAAATATTTTTGTGGCACAAAACATTTCCTGTTCCTTTCACCTACATCAAACATGGTATCCAGGCTAGCTATAAAGCGTAGCTTGAATTCGATTAACATTATATATATAACCATTCAAACTATGACGCATTTTAATTACAATCTATATTCAATTTATTATCAAAGCCGTACTAAAAAAAAGTAATTAACTGACATAAAACTTAAATAATTATTTATTACGTAAGATTTACGAGTTCCGATAAAGAAAGAGAGGTAAAACACCAAAACATTCTTACACATTAACCGAAACTAGCCAAACCAATCCAGACATGTAAAAGAACCTATACAAAATGTACGAGAAAAAAATACAGTAACGGATTTCCTGAATTATACGACTGTATAGACGCGTAAAAGATACGCGGAGCCATCAGTGGCTGCAAATTAACCGAATCAGCAACCAATTATGAAAAAATGTGATCTTTACAGCTGACAAGTGGCAAACGACTCCAAAAGCATCTACACTGAACGAGTACAGGACATGGCTGAACTTGAAACAACACTTATTATTACTACTGGTTGTGCTGGCCCCAGAACGTCTACCAATGAAATCTACCTACATAATAGAAATATACAAGCTACTTATCTACATGTTAAAATACATCTCTCCACCATCTTCCTGGAACTAACTCGTCTTCTGACCGCCATCATCTCATTTGAAAAGCCCAAGATCAAGGAGTCAAGAGACAAGCAGATCACCCGAAGTTAAGTATTTATAAGTTCGCACACACCTATCACGGTAGTAGACAGATATTTCTAGATGTTTTTCTCGATGATCCTTCTGCTGATAGTTCGCAGAAAAGCCAAAACAAATATCGCACAGCATAGGTAGCTGTGAGGAAGAAAACTCGCTCACCGTTACGCTTCAAGCGCATGTGCGCATTACACGTGTTGAAATGCGTCACTGAGCAAATATCGCAGACCATCTGTGACGTATTTTTCCCGCGGCAAAGACCCTATCTTCGGCAATTAGTGTGAAGAGTAGTGCTGATGTTTTCGCAAAAAAAAGCGGATTGTTTCTAATGATCACGGCCAGCTGCTGAACTAAAGAGTGGAAACAGATCCTGACAAAAGAATTACCTGAAATTAAGGCTACACCAGCTAAGTTCTTCTTAAGTTGTGCATCTGAACAAAAAAACACAAATAAATATTTATCTCCAAATCATTGCTTTAACAATATATACATACAATTTTTACATATATCTATATGCCTTTCTTTGGTATATTTATGTAATGAAGACTGTAATATAGTACTTTCTTTTTTTGTTTATATTTTCTATTACTAATTATTAAATAATATATGAAAAAGATAATTTTTGTTTTAATATTTAATAAAATACCATTTGACTTAAAAAGGTTCATACGAGAACATAAACAATACTACACTGTTTTCTCTATATAAGGTTCCAGTTTAAAAAAGTCGTACAACGATTTAAAGACCATACAACAGTTAATGGCAAAATGGTAAATTACTATAACAAAGTGTTGATTCATCAACACGTTACTATCTATGAAGTGTTTGGTCAGGGAGTGTAAGTCTCTCCTTTGTCATTACACGCCTGCTGGCAAATTCAGCGAATGTAGTCGCTGCTTGGAACTTTTATAGTCCGGATGGAGGAGCAGCACTACTGCCCGCAGAGTGCCCTTTCTCCTATCAGATATCGTCTATTAATAGCATTTCGGAAATTTGTAAACAGATAGCGCTCGCTGTATGAATGCTACGATCGCTAATGATGTCCACATGGAATCTTTTGCTCCTCATCAACTTACTACTGCGTTTTTGTTCAATTTTTAATCTAATTTAATTTATTACAAAATTTAATTATTATTTTCTATCAAACAGTTCGCTTTTTGACTGAAATGAATACACATAAAACAAAATCAAATAAACAGAAATTTTTTCTTGTCTTTATGTATGGCTCTTAAGTACAGCTTCCAGTTTATAACGCAAAGGTTGCGGGTTCAATGCCCACTCAGTCTTTGTGGTAAATGTATATATAACCTAGGTTTGTGGTTCCCATACATAGGTTATAATTTACAACCAGCTGCAAAATAAAAATCGGAGCCAAAACCTCTATACCCGATCCCGATACTGTATTGTAGAATATTTACATATTTAAAAAGTTGGAAGGAAGCCTACAACGGATTAATTGAATCTAGGAAGGGACAAAAAGGCATGGTACTGAATTTTATTAAGTTTTAATTTCTTTTACTTTTATTTTTTTAACTTTCAGAATTTAAATGGCTCAGATGTTTATGGTGATGATTTTCTGGCGTACATTTTCTGTGCAGTCTGCAGTTCTTCAGAAGTGCAATATATTGATTTATTGATGTCTGCATATGTGTGCTACTATAGTTTTGTGAGCCACTATTACATTAATTTAATATTTTTCGCTGTATTTTGTTCGCCCCTCCCTCCAACTCCCCGCCTCCACCCCGCATACCCTTAATTGTTTGGGAATTTTTTAAAAATAAATAACACTATTGTTATTACATTTAAAGATAAATATACCAGCTTTTTGATATTTAAAAAGTATGGATTTACTGTGTACGCAGCACTCTTGTATTTTACTCAGGTAGCGCAAAAATTGCGTTTAATAAATTTGGCTAATTTTAGATGCAAAAGATTGATTATTAATCCAAAACTGTTCACAATGAAGGCTATTCTCGACAAATTGAAAATAATATGCTTATTGAGCTACAATATGTGAAACTACTGAAATGTACCGAATTAATATTTGCACGTTATTTCAGACGCCGTTAAAATAAATTTATGTTTCCAGTGGAAAAATTATATGTGGTTTAATTATTTCTGTCCATACAAGTGTTATCAATAGTAACTTTGAGGCAAATTTCTTGCTCCCGTACGTATTAAATCATTTAGCGAAAGCCGCATTTTGTGATCTGCAACCGTTCCGGAAATTTTGGAGGTGTTCATGTTAGGCAGATCATCCTGTGTGTATATATATATATGTTTTTGCAAATTAATTTTAAATTGTTTTTTTATTTTTCAATTAATTCATAAAATGGCTTATGAACAGGATCTCGAATAATCCGAGCTTTGGTTGTAAAACTGCATAGAAAATTAAAATTTTTTGTTTAAATTCAGTGAATTTAGCATTTTAAAAATATTTTAAAGGCAAGCAACATATCATAGAACTAATAATTCCAGATTGATCTGAACCTAAGACACTACAAATATTATAAAAAATATAGCTGTGTATTATTTGCGAACTCTTAGAGTTATGATCATGAAATTCAGTTTGCATGTATCATTTATAGCTCCAAGAATGTATGTGTTGATAAGTCCTTTATAGGACTAATGGTCAGTTATTTTTTTATATTTGTATCATAGCGTTTTTTGATGAATTCGGTTTTGATACATACAGTAGCAGGTTTGTTACGATAAAGGGTTAAAATAAGAGATTTTTTTGTTTCTTAATTGCATTTATTATACTACAAAATCAATCAAATATAAATTGATGTTCGTCCATGCACAGTGCATGCCTTAATACATCACCTAAAGTCCATTAACGCAAATCGAATTTTTATTCTTCAATCATAAATTTAATGCACTTGTGCGGTAAGCTTGAAGGCAAATTCTTTACAGTAGAAGCGACACCGATAAAGTAGTGCTGGACCCAGATAATTTGGCCATAGTCATATTAGAAGCAGGAACCAGGGAAAGCAGTGCCTTCGTATAAAGGTCAACGATGAGGTGGTGGCCTCATCATAGGCAGCGGTGGCTGAGAGGCCATAGGTTCGAAATTATGTTACTGCAGTCCATTACACCTCCGATAGAGGTTGCAAAAACCCCCAATTGCACTGAAGCAGCGATGAGGCCCGCAGTATAACTTTGCGTGATCTTACATGTTTGCAGAATGTATCGTTGCTGAAGAACAGAAACCCGCACCTTACCTCAGATATTTACTCTTGTTGGGATTCTTTATAGAGCGTGGATGTCTTGCTGTCATGCGGTGTGTTGTTGGTGTGGAAATAACTCGTCGCAGTAGCTGCAGCAATACGTTTTCTCTGGCGGGGGTGATAGAGTCGACGACCCGAACATGGCCAGTAAAAGGGCAGCCAGAAACAGGACAGCACGGCCTACGAAACAGATAATGCGATGAGAAATGTTGCTGTCAGTTCATCCGAAGGTGGTGATGAATCCGACGAATATGGTAAAAACATCTCAACCAAAGAAGTCGATGGCATCATACAATTCTCGGTCGATAATGCTACTGCTTCTGCTAGACTCACTATTGTCGTTTCCATATTAATTATGACAGTTACCATCACCTGTTGTATCTATTTGCCATTCACCCAGACCACTAACAAACTAAGCTCCTTCACATCAACCCAACCACCTATACAGGCTGTCTCACCTAACACTGCGACCTGAAAGAATTCCGCAATGGAACAAAATATGTCCAAACAGTTTGCACATGACTGTTTCCACATCAGGGGCTCACAATTGAGAGGATAAACACACTCCTGTGTGGTATAAAAGTACCCCTTTCAACACATAGTTATATTTATTTAAATGGAAATTTCATGGTTTCCCTGCCGAATTATAATCTAGGCGCACAATTATGAATAACATAAATTGTTGCAGGTTCCTAAACCCACTGCTTGCAGACATATAACACACATAAACCGTGTGAAACACTAAAATGCTAACACAAATAAACATGTTCGCACACATTGTATCGACGGTACTGTACAGCAAACCGATTGCCTTATATGTACTTATGTTCATAACAAAATACAAATAACATACTACAATATATTCCACACATAACTAAACATTCGAAGCCTGTACCCTTGGTACAAACATTCATGTGTTAACTGTTCCAAAGGGATCACCACTGGAACTCTAGTGTATGACTTAAGTAGATCTTCAAAATGACCACGTTTTTACTCTATGCACTCTTGGAGATGTTCAACAATAGAGTGTTGCACAGACCACATTGGTTATCAAGACAGTGTGCGACATGCCGCAGAAATACTATGTTGCATATCTTCCATGTTTGTTGGGGATGTGTGATACACTAGGCCTTTCAGTGTCCCACAAATAAATGATTATAAGGCTGTTAGATCGGGGGAGCGAGCTCGCCATGCCACACGACCACCACGCCCGATCCACCGATTAGGAAATGTGGAGTTCAGTACCTCTCTGCTCACACATGCGGAGTGGACGAGGCAACCATCTTGTTGAAACTACATTGAAAGACGAGTATCAAGTCCCACATCCTCGAGCAGACCTAGTAGACTGTCGCGGAGAAACTATGCATATTTTGTTCCCTTTAATGTGCCCATAAGTAAATATGGGCATATGATTCGATCGTCCACGATACCACACACCATACATTCACACGAATTGGTCGTTGATGGCCAATCAGACGCAGCCAACATGGGTTTTTGACAGTCCAGTAGTGCATATTCCGAAAAATTCACATGTCCATGATTCGTGAACGTTGCTTCATCCGTAAACAAAATAGTCCCAAGGAATTAATTATTGTCCTGCAGCTGCTGAAGTGCAAAGAGACTGAATAAAACGCGGTTGTCAAAATCATGCCCGTGCAGCTCTTGATGCAGTGACAAGTGGTATGGATGAAATGTATGGTGACATAAAATGCGTCTTATGCTAGCGCGACTTATTCCCGCACTATGTGAAATCTGCCATGTACACATGTGGGTTGTGCGCTACAGTGACCAGAACTCCAACTTCGTGTCCTTTATTAGTTGCAGTCGTTGTATGTGTTGGACGCAATGGATCAGGTTATCGTTCCGTGTACATTGCAACCATTTTTTCCTGTGTTTCAATGACACTCACCGTGCAGCAAGAGCATGTTTCATTTTTCTTCATTGCGGTATATTGCTGCACTGCTTACTCTTAGCCGTATTTTACTTGCACAGATATAAGACTAAGCAGGCACAACCAACAACCTTAAGCACTGCACTGTACTGTGTGTCTGACCGACACGTATCTGCACAGCTGATGCACACATCACAGACTTTATCATCACTACCACTATGTAGATAGAAATATGCAACCAATTCTGTTATACACTATCTTGCACTTCATTTCTAATGGGGCAAGTAAAACATGTTGGTTCCATTTAAAAAAAACATACCACATTGTGTTGAAAGGGGTACATCGATAGTTTATAGAATTAGACTATCCTCTCAATCTGTCAGTCCCTTATGTGAGGACACTCCTGTGAACGGTAAAATACGATGTGTATTCGGTTATATAAATGTGTATGTATTGGTCAATCAGGTTCCTGTACAGTACCGTCGATTCAACTTGCGCAAACATGCGTATTTGTGTTAGCATCTCAGTGTTTCACACGGTATTATACCATTGTAGGTTTATCTGATTGTGGACACGACCAGAACTATGAATGTCCTTTATTTATCACTCATGGTTCACGACAGGAGCAAGTTTCTTCAGTGTTTGTAGAAGCTACAGGTTAGGCGTTCAAGTGCGTCACAGTGGTGAGACAGTCTACCAATATTTATGTTGGTTATTTCTCAACAAGCATTGGGTTAAGGAACCTGAACAACTTCCGTTAAACATAATTGTGCACCTAGTTTATAATGCGGCAAGTAAACTACGTACGTTCCATTTAATAAATATAACTTTGTATTGAAATGGGAACATTCACATTTTACAGGAGTGTGTTTATAATCTCAAGTTGTGAGTCCTTTACATGAAAACAATAATGTGCAAACAGTTTGGCATTATTTTCTTCCATTTCTACATTATTTCAGGTCGGAGCATTAGGTGATACATTCCAAATATTTACATAATAAATAAAATTTACAAGAATAACCCATCACAATAAAGCCAAACCCTTCGTAAAAAACAAATATTAACCCCTTCACCACAAAACAATGCAGGTCATAATTTATGTAGCAATGTATTGCAGTCCTTGACTCTTGTCATGAAAGCCTCCGTAGCATCTATTCAACACATAAGCAAATCATGCACATACATGCATGTGCGCGCGAGAGCAGACATCGTGTCACCTATGCTTGTTATCACCTACATAAAAAAAATTGTCAAAGTTTTTACCACGAGGTGCAAGTTTCCAAAAATACTTAAAGAAATATTCCACACCATAATTTCAGTAGTATGAAAGTGTATGTTCTAGCGCATCTGTTAGGTGGTGGCGGACAGGGGGACGAGCATCTACAATTTTGGAGTTTCCCTTTTTCCCCTTTCCCATTCAAATAGCACCTTTTTTCCTCAAAATGCTCACAAATGTCCTTTCTCCCTTAAAAATTTCAGTTTCTACCGTCAAATTTCCCTCATTTGCCCAATCTGCCGGAATAGATCGGAAGTTGTGCAAATGCCAGCCAAATTGTGCAATCATTGATAATCCCCTCAAGCTTTGTCATTCCATGGGAGCACCAGTCATATTTTCTCAATTATGTTCTAGTTCATTATCCCATCATGCAACTTCGAGCTACACCTTGTTACAAGCATTTATGTACGACCCCCCCCCCTAAGGTCGCATATACTAAGAATGCCTACCCCAATTACACACATATTTTAATTGGAGATATACTAAAATTATTATGCTAATCATGCACATGCCAATCACCCGCCAATTTGTCTTCGTCAACCCACCCTTGTCATCTTGGATTCCCACCACAAAACTACAGTCCATGCCTGCTAGAGCATCGAATCAGGGTGGTAGGGTCAAGTATAACTAAAGACCTCTTATATGCATAGTTGGCTACCATTTCCCATCAATTGAAGCTATAATCACAAAATTCATAACATAGGCATCACCCCTGATGACAAACCAGATGGTAAGGTCAAGTACACATTAAGCCCTCTTATAAATATAGTTGGCCCCTATTTCCCATCTGCTGAAGCTATAGTAGCCAAATTCATAAGACAGCATCACTTCCGACGACGAACAAGGTGGTCTGCTAGTATGCCTTAAGCCCTCTTATAAGCATAGTTGGTCACCACTTCCCATCCACCGAAGCTACAATCGCCAAATTCATAACGGTTGGTAGTTGGTTTGAAATGCTGGCTGAACATTGGGTTGGAACACAGACGATTTTAACATTGGTATGATATTACATCCAGATGGCACGTACCCAGTTTCGGTAATTTTCCGGACATTGTGTTTGTTGCGTGATGTGTTCGGTACTTCAATACTCAGATATAAATAACACAGAAGGTTTAATTGCATATCATAGAGTATTTTTTTCCTGTGAAATGATATGGGTCACTATGGGATTCAACCGACTTTACCTTATTCTCAAGGTCTGTGCATGTTCTCAACCCTGTCTGAGTACACATGTTTTGTGATAAATGAAAAACCGAGTACATACAGAGTTGAAAATGTATATATTGCGATGCTTTCTTACTCACCATTTCAAAGTTTATACATTTTCTGTTGTATCTATGTAAATTGCACGTATTCTAAATGAGTAAATGTATATAATATTTTTAACGAAATAAATTCTTACCTTTTACTGTATAACCTCAGTCTTCTCGTAAAGGAAAGTCGACTGGGTCGGATGTGTTCTGCTACTAGTGTTGTGAGTGTTGGCTGTACTCTGAATGTGATGGTTTCATTTCAATATGTTAGTTAGGAAGTCTTTTGCTATAATCTTGTACTATCAAGGACAGCCTAGATTTGTCTAGCATCGTATAATGCAGCGAACAGCACCCGTCGCTTGTGTAATATGCGATTTAGCTGGTTGGTAGTTGCTTTTAACTATTTTCCTAAATATGTTAGATTTTTATATCCGTTTTAATTAGCGTGTAGCAGTGTTGTACTTATCGCTCCTGTACTTATCGGCTTCGCAAATGTATTTCTTAGACTAACATGATGTACAGTGCTCGATGCTCGCGCAATATGCATTAGCTGGTAAATGCTTACAACTATTTGATTTTATAATTTTTTTAAAATATTTGTTTTGGTTTTACATCAGCGCATAGCACTGTCGTCACTCTTCCGCGTCTAATGGTGTGAATTATGTTGTTTCGCTGCAAGCAAAGGAACACGGTTATTACAAGTTGCAAAACATTTAATACACTTGACACATTGTAGTAAATTTTGATGTTGATCCTTGTGATCATTCGTTCTTTCTCATGTCGATTATCATTCTGGATTTTACTAAACTTTTTGGTGCAATAGCAACAGTGATATCGCTATTAGGGACTGTGGTTCCATCAACAATTATATATATATATATATATATATATATATATATATATATATATATAATAAATATGTAATGTGACTCATTATAATACCATGCTCATGATGTACTTACAAAACGTTTGTTACATGACTGATTTTTCATGTGCAGGCCGGTCGTATATCTTATACATACGGTTCCCCCGACCCTCTTGTTAGGTTTACGATGTTTTTTTGTACTTTCGCGATAATGTTTTAATGTAACGAGCAACCATGCATATATTGTTTTCGGTGCAAAAGTATACTCCGTTATTTTTTTCAAGAATGGCTGGTTGTTGAGAGTTACCCATGCTAACGATCTCTCGTGCCGTCGGCCTTTGTGTTGGAGAGACAGTGTTTGTTTATATTACTATTACTATGTGGTATTTACCCTTACCCGAGACTAGGTATATCATATTGCAGCGCTTTTGTATATACTTATATTTTTTCGCATATAGTTGTTTGTTACATGTTACCTTCGCTAACGTTAATTTATGTCAATATTTTCACATTAACATATACCGCCTGGATGTCTGTGGGCAAAGTTAGGCTTGCTGTCACTGAGGGGATCCAAGTCGGTAGACACCTGCAGTAGCAGCTGTCAAGGGCGGCGGTAGGCGAATGTCGATTGTGTGCAGGCCGATGAGTGATGTCTGTGATATTAATTTGGTGGACTTAGCTTCGGTGGGTGGGATATGGTGGTGGACTATGCTTGACCCTAACACCCTGTTCTTCACCGGAGGTGATTTTAATTATATTAATTTGGTGACTATAGGTTCTGTTGGTATTAAATGGGAGCCAACTTTACTAATGCGAAGGTCTAAGTATATACTTGACCCTGAGATCATTTACGTCATCGGAAGTGAAGTCTATTTTTGGATTTTTGTGGTGGTATCATAAACAGTTCGAAAATTAAAGCCAAATATGCTTATACGTGGGCATCAGATATTCATGATACAGCAACAGTGCTTGTTGCCAGTTGTACTACCTATGATTTAAATTTTTTTCTATAGATTTAGCGCACAGGAAATGTCTGTTAACTATTCTTATAACAAAGAATGGTGTGTGATTGAACCTGTAGTCCTATTCGATGTCGGGAGCGATGCATATTATTTAAATTTGACGTCTATTGATTCAGCAGATGGGAAATGGTTGCTCACTATGCTTATAAGAGGGTTTGGAGCATACTTGCCCTACCATCCTGTTAATTGTCGGTGGCGATGTATATGTTATGAATTTGGCGACTGTAGCTTCAGTGGATGGGAAATAGTGGACTAGTTTGCATATGAGAAGGCTTAGGCTGTTCTTGACTACCACCCGGTTAGCCATCGTAGGTGATGTCTGTGATATGAGTTTGGTAACTATAACCTTGGTGGGTGATAAATGGTGGGTAACTATGCTTATAAGTGGTTTTAAGGTGTCATTGACCCTGCAGCCCTGTTCGACACTGGAGGTGATGTCTACGTTATGAATTTGGTGGCTGTAGCTTAAAATGTTCGGAAATGACAGACTATTATGCTTATAAGTGAGCTTAAGTCATACTTTCCCTGCGGTCCTTTTCGTCGTCGGTGGTGATTCCTATGTTATGAATTTGGTGGCCGTAACTTAAACATTTCGGAAATATGATAGCCAAATTTGCTTATAAGTGGGATGAAGGTGTACTTACCCTAGGGTCCTTTTCGTCGTTGGGTTGATACCTATGTTATAAATTCGGTGGTTGTATCTTAATACCGTTCGGAAAATACAGCCATCTGTGTATAAGTGGGCTTAGGGCATACTTGATGTGCGGACACTGCGACTCTAGGCAAGTGTGCGTGGGCAGGTTTCGCTCCGTGTCTGCGCAGGTGGAATGAATGAGCATGAGACTCCTCCCCACCAGCATGCCATGTGGAAGGAGACCAGAAGGAATATGAGCAAACCAAGGTGGAATGACAGAGAATGGGAATTGTCCCCCACCAGGATACGAGGTAAAATTAAACAAGAAGGAAAATTTTAAAACCATATATTTAACTTTTACATATATAACTGTTATGTAGATATGCGACATGTCAGATCTTTTTATATCTGTATATTTGTAATTGTTATTATATATGTAATCATGACTGCATTTTTTCACCCTTTTAATTTTTTATATAACACACATAAGAAGTGTTTTCATGTGCGCACATGGCTCCTGCAGTCTTTTATGGGATGATGATGAGTTTATTGTGTGGGGAATGTGTAGTCCAATGCTAAAATTTAATATATTTCTCCTCATAACCATGCAGTGGAGATTTCATATTTAAAGTCAAAGCCTATCAAAATTATTTTTCCCACATGTCAGGATGGTAATAATTATAAATACATATTTCATGTTACAATTTATCTTCTCCTAGATGTCGCGATAGACTTGTGTTCGAAAAGCTTGACTATCAACCCAAGGGGAGCTGGAATTATCACATATGCCACCCAGAATATGTTGAGTTCCGAAACTCATACTGACTAAATAATTCTCAGTACTCCCGGTGGCCACCATTTGAACACACCTGCCCGATGCTAGCGCACCACTGGTGGCGACAAGTGAACTAACAAACATGCACAAAATGCCCTTGGCGATACCAGTGCTCCTAGCTGCTAACTGTGGAACTTCAAACACTCTGGTGGCAGGCACGGGAATCAAAGATGGCCGCCTACAGCAGACGATGGTTATGAGGGAACATCCAAGATTGATGACAAAATACGAGAGATAAAATTGTGAAAATAAAGGAGACCAGGAGGAATTTGAATAAACTCCCTCATGGTATATAACATGCGAGAGAGTGACAAGAAGGAATGCTAGAGTGCGAGAAAATAAAAAAACACAAGAGAGAGAATAAAGGAGACCAGAAAGATTATGATTAAAAAAATAATTTTGTGAAAGAATGGACGAGAAACAAGAAGGAATGAAAGAGCACGAGAAAAAAATTACATTCGAATGACAGAGCGGGAGATAAAATTATCGGAATGTAAGAGCCTGAAGAGTCGAGGTGGAACGATAGTGCAGAAGGAAAAAATTGTAATTCCAAGGAAAAAAGGAAATCCAATATGGCCACTGCTGATAAGTAATGGCAAAGCGGGAGGTTTCTGCATGACGTCATCCAAGATGGCCACCGCGGCTCCAGGTCCAGCATCCAGTTTTGTTGAATCTGCTTTTTATAAGTACTAACATTTTATAAGAAACATTACACCAACATCGGTTTTACGATATTCCTGATGAAATAAAAACACAACTTGATTTTTGTTTCAAACCCCTTTGTTTTTAAGACACAACCCATGTTAAATTTAAAAATTTCCATAGTTGGTGATATTTTGGTAACTTGGAAAACATATGTTGGCATTTGGTATTTAAATAAGAGTTAAAGTAACGTCGTGTAATAAACATTATGCTAACAACGGTAGTTGCCATATTTCAAATGAAATAATACTATACTTTTTTATAAATATTTAAAAGCAACACCTTTAGCTCACAAACAATGTCTTATTTAAAATTGACTTTGTTGGTAATGTGTTGGTTACTTGTCAGAAATACTCATTTGCTACTTAGCATGCAAATTTCTGTTGGGCTAACATTGTGTAACCACAATTTTGCCAGTAAAAGAAATTGCCATATAACAGATGAAATAACACAAAATTTTTTTGCTATGGTTTTTCAAAACCAATGTTTGTACAACACAAACCTTGTCTTATTTAATATTGTCTTCATAGTTTATGTTTTGTTTACTTGTCGAAAAACATACCATCAGCATTTTGTAGGTAACCAACATATATTCACTCATATAAAAAATTCGTTTTAAATGGAAAAACATATACATTTTTACAACATACAAAGAATTACCAAATGTAAATTTTCATTAAAATGTGTTTTGTTCCTCATGTGTTTTGACAAAGTTGTGAACATAAAAGTTAATGACAGGTTTTTTGTTACGTTGGGACAACATTGCATTGTAGCCATTATACCACCATAGGATATTATGATTTTTTTCTAAATAAACACATAATTCATTTAATTTGTTTAATGGTCAAAGTTTTTAGCACAGAGATTCTGTAAAAATAAACTGGCTGTCTTTGGTTTTGTATTAGTCATTAGTTGCAAAATATATTCTGATAACTGGTAGGATTTAAGTTCCATTTCAGAGTGGTAAAATCTGACTTAATTACATAAAAAATATAACACAGTATATCGAACTAGAATAAAATGAAATGTACTTATTTACTTATTAATAACGATAAGTTACAGTAGTCTAGTAGATAACACATCGGGCTACTAATCCAACGGGTGCGAGTTTGAATCCGATATCTACCAGTTGAATGTTCAGGTCGAAATGTGAATTAGGACGTAATAAATAATATTATTAAAGGCTTTTTTTAACTTTTGCAAATGGGTAAAAATTATTTAAAACAACAGTAAACAAAATTGGAAGAACGTGGTTTATGGGTTAGTATTATGTAAAATTTTGCTAACGTGGTATTGACCAACATAATAACCACTTATATAAATGGTTTGATTTGTGAAACATACTTTAAAGGATAGTTTATCCAAAGTAGAATATTAGTTATCAAATTTTCAAAATACTATGATTAACCAACATTATAACAAAGTTAATTAGTGGTTGGGTTTCTGTCATGTCATATTTGCATATGTCGGATTTTGGTAAAAAATAATTGGTGGCCATGCTGTAGAAATTATTACTGATTATGGTTACATGATCTTGGGCCAACGTATTTCCGAGTGTAATTTTGATGTCCAACCGACATTATTTTTTTAATGTTACCCCAGCCTTCAAGCAAAGGTTGGAATAACGTTTGTCCAACCAAAAAATGCTAAATGGCATGGTGGTCAGAGCCATCGATGTAAGTATTCCTTAAATTTTTAGAATTTTTTTTCGACTTTTTGCGAATTTTATAATTTTTTTTTATTTAGAAGTGGCAGACGAGGGATAAGGGTTGTTAGTTATGTTGCAGGGGTTAAGGAGGGAGGGTGGGGTTATATTATATTTTCCTCGATTTTTTAGAAATTTCATCAATTTTCACGATTTGTTCCCGATTTTTTATTATTGGGTAAAGTTTGAGGTGATTGAGTTATTGAAAAGTTTTGGACTGCTATTAACATCGAGTTCTTGAAAGCCGATGATGGTGAAGCGAGGTGAATGGAGATGCCCGAATAAAGTGGTGGGGGAAATGGGAGATCCCCGAGAAAACCCACCGACTTGCAGCATCATCCAGCACGATACCCACATGCGAAATTCCGGGAGCGAACCCGTCGGGTATTGAACACATTTTGCCTACGTGCGAGGCGAGTTGCCTTACCACTATACCACCGTGGCCCCCAATTGTAGAGAAGGGGTTTGTTCGTTCGGGTGTTAGGTGTTGTAATGTCATATGTTCCTCAACTTTTAAAAAAAATTAAATTTTTCTCAAATTATTATAATTGTCAGTATTTGGGCTGCGGGGACAGTGTGAGGTGTGTGCGACGAGGGTTATGGCCGCGGAGCAGAAGGTAAGGATGAGGTAACATATATGTTATATATTTTTAGCATAATATTTTTTCTTTGTGCGATTATCCTCGAGTTATTATGAATGGCAAGGCGGTTAGAGTGTGTATGTAGGAGGAGGGGGAGTTTGTAATGGTGGAGGAGTGAGCATTGAAAAGGGGTCTAATGTTATATGTTCCTCGATTTTTAGATTTTTTGTAAATTTTTGCTGCTTTTTATTTTTAATCATTGGGTAGAATTATTGTGTAGGGAGGAGGGTGATTGTTAGGGTGGTGAGTTTATCTGGGGGAGGGGTGTGTAATGTTATATGTTTCTCAATTGTTAACATTTTTTCCACATTTCTCGCTTATTTTATAATTGTCAGGGGGTGGTGATTGGGTGGGTGTAAGGGGAATGTGATGAGGAGCAGAAGGGAAGAAGTGTTGGTAGGAGTATATTCGTGTTATATGCATGATGATGGTTGGGGGATGGGGCCATATCCGCTGATCCGCCCGGATCCGCCGAACCTAGTTCAGAGCATCGAATCCTCTTTTCCTGCTCTGAAAGTGGTTCAATCCGCTAAGAAACTCGAATACTCAATCTAGCCCCTCTAAGGATTTTTTTGCTCTCGTATCGCGGAACTTCGAATCCACTTTCCTTATTTTGCATTTCTTTTTTGGAAATTTTTTGTTAAATAAAGCAATTTTTTGGTAAAATAATTAATTTATGGAGCGATTTTTATGGTGAAACAGGCCATTTGTCAATAATATGGCCGTCCCAAATCGCCAGCCGCCGGCGACGACAAGAAATGATATCATGGTGCTCGAATTTTCCATCCTCCTACTCCATGACTCCTGTGCCAACTCTCCCTTTTTATATATACTATTAACACATTAACATTCATAATGCTATGCTAAAGCTATGATAAGCTGACCAAAAATCATCTTCCAGATAAACTTACTTACCAAGTTGTTAAACCTCTCCCCCCCCCAAGAATTACTCAAAAAAGAAATAAAAAACTTCATAACACCATAAATAGCACTTCCCTAGATGTTTTTTAAATTTTAAAAATACTTTGTTACCTTTGAGTTTAGCCAGGAAGCTTACACATAATAAACTATAAATTAGTAATACAAGCACTAAAAATAATCTCAATATAGTAAAATTGACGTAAGTTGTATGATCTTCTTCGTATTGGGACAGTGGGATCTGGGATCGGTGATCGGAGCCGTTCATGTTCTGTCATTCCGGCCTCCCAGCGTCCATTTCCCCCTTATGTCTCTTTTCCCCCACAAAATCAACTAAATATCCCTCAAAATTTCCCTTTTCCCCCTAAAAAATTCGCATTTTCCCCTCAAAAAATCACTGATAGCCCAGCTGCAAAAACGGTCCCCCAAAAGTCAATTTTGATCAATCGGATAGATTTGGGGGGATCGTTGTCAAGGGCAGAGAAGTGGAGGCCATATTGGTTTTAAAGGTATAGGTATGCTAAATCGATACAGGGGTTCCAGAGCCCGGAGTTAGACCTAACATTGTCAAACATATTGGATCCTGGTGACCTTGATTTGACCTTGACCCCAGTGACCTTTGACTTGGAACCCAAACATTCCCAATAAATGAAATGTTTTTTTCAATTTGCTTACAACATGAACTGTCGGTTTTAAATATAACCACATGCTATGTTGTGTACCTTGCTTTTGTATATAGCTAGACGATACGCGCATGCGCATTGGGTCATACCCCTGCCACGTTCACTGTCGTGCGCATTAAAATATACGCGCATGGGCTTTAGGTCATACACCTACCACATTCACTGTCGTGCGCGCGCAACTATACGCGCATGCACGTTAGGTCATAGCCCTACTAGGTTCACTTTCAAATTTCATTACAATGTACGCGCGCAACTTCCGTTGCACACTAATTTTTTACCCTCAACGCGCTAAAAGAAGTATAACTTAAAACAAATTTATTACTTGTTTTTTCATAAATATTGAATTACCAATTCGGTGAAGCCTTTTTCGTGAAAGTCACAGTAACGAACAGGCAACACCAGAAGGTTCTTGCAAGACAGGAGAAGCACACTACTTCCTGCAAGTTACTCCAGACAAACTATGTACTCTATCAAAATAGTCGTTAAAGGACTAACACATCAAGCAGACACAAATCACTTAATGAAAGAGCTGAAAGAATATGGCGTTAATCTAATCCACGTCTAGAAATTCCGAACACTAGCTGATACACCTGCAGTCTTTGGGGCTGTGGTACATGAAGACGATGAACTCGACGTTCTTAAAAAAACCCAAACTATTTTTCATGTCAGTTCGGATAGAACTGTACAAACACCGCGCTGAAGATGTGATGCAGTTCATGCGATGTCGTATGCTGGGCCACACTAAGAAATACTGCACACTTTGGCCAATCTGCGTTCTGTGTACTGGATCGCACACAAAGGCAGATTTCACCTTTAAAGAACAGGACAAAGCAAAGTGGAAATGTACACTCTGCAATAAAACAGGATACTCGGCTGTATGGAAACAGTGCAAAGTTATCCAGAAGCACATTGAGGCACGCAGACAAAATATGGGACCTAAACCCACCAAACAAACACGAGACACTAGGCACGGAGTCCGGGAAAACAAGCGAGCAAACATTCAGTTAAAGGCTGAATTCCCTTCCCTTACATCACAGGAAAGTCAGACCGCACAGGGAAACACTTACAGGGAAAAAGCACCTACACAACAGCGAGGGGAAAAACCACAACAACACAGGAGAAGGGACAACAACACAACAGAAAATATGACCACGTTAGCAGAAATGCACGAACTGGCCGCTTTTCTGCGAGAAACACACTTCGTAGCCCTAACGGACAACCTTATGCCCATAATCACACAGACGAAAGCCATGACAGCAATACAGGAGAAGCAAATTCGGCTTCTCACAGCACTCGCCTCTATACCTTATTAAACAAACAAAGATTTTAGGACAACAGTAATTTAAACCTAAAATTGAAATAAGGTAAATTATATTAAAAATAAATTAAATAAAATTATCCATAATAAGGTCCTAGGAATCAACCCGGGAGGAGACATTGTGTCTCTGGGCTAATGGGAGTGAAATGCGTCGTTACCAACATCTGCAACATAAATATATTGGATTCAGCAAGAGAATTCAACTATAGTCAGTTCACGACTGGAAGAAACTTTTGAAAATCAACCTTTGAAAAAACACCCTAGCCGTTAGCGACATGCATATAACATTACAAACAGCGGCGAGCGCGGATACAGTTATGCCGTTAGGTTGCCAGCACAAAGAGAGGAAATAGTTCCAAAGTTTTAACGTAATTGTTAATTTATCGCTTACAAATAGGTGTCTAAAAGAATTGTATCTTATTATGCAAATTATTAATGACGTGATGCTAACATATTTAGATTTCAACGTTTCTTGCATAGCCACAGGATTACGCTCAAGGTTAAAGTAAGGCGGCCGTTTGTTTACTAACCTTCGTAGTCCTTGTGTTGTTGACACACGTGCCAGAGAATTTGTGCGATTATCTCGTTTAACCTATAATAATTCATTTAACTGCGTTGTTTTACTAATATCAGCTCTTTGTTATTTGGTTTTTAATAACGTATGATTTTAATTTGTGCTCACTTTAAGTTCTAATTTCTTTTGTTTTTGTGTGTTTCGCGCACGTGTCTTTCCTTTGCCACTTTATTCTAACGTTGCAGTGTTTGCACATAAGAATTGTTTTCACATTGTCGAAGACGTAGAATCCTTCACTCGCAAACTCTGCCGTCCTGTCGAAAACCGTCACAACCATTTTTAAATAACGTTTTACAATTGCGCAAAACATCCGACTCAACCACCACGCCATTTTAACGTCTGTAGCAATTCCGATCAATACTGATGATCTTGCCTTCGATGTACGGGAATTTATCGATAGTCACTAACAATCGATTGTAAATAGACAACTACTATCGATTCATCAAAATACTCGCATTTTGGGTTTATAGAATGAAATGTTTTTTCGCTGGCATCGCATATTCTTTTGTGTGAAATTCTCAAGATTAAAAACTTTACGCTTGTGGAATATCCATTAATAATATATACATTACATGACTTTTATAATGGGTAAGTGTATGTACGAACACATGTACACGCACAGTGGAACGTAAACATTGCATGTAAACATTGCCATGTGACCTGTCACATGACAATGTTTGTTTACTTTTGGCGGAAGGATACGAAATGGGCTTGAAAGTAAATCTTTAGCAGGGCTTCAAGAAAGTCTCTTCCAGTCGTGAACCGACTATAGTCTCTTTCACTCCAACTCCAACACGTAACCTACACGAGGTGTCCCTGTTAAGCCGAGCAACACAGTGGAAGGTTGGGTAACTAATCCTAGCTGGAAGCGTAGTCGGCGAGCCAATCAGTGTTGGGGGCTCCAATGCCCACAACCTTGGCAGTACCTTTGTCAATGTGAAACATCATTGGCCCAAGTCAACAGTCTTTCAACTGTTAAAAGCATGGNCGAAATGGGCTTGAAAGTAAATCTTTAGCAGGGCTTCAAGAAAGTCTCTTCCAGTCGTGAACCGACTATAGTCTCTTTCACTCCAACTCCAACACGTAACCTACACGAGGTGTCCCTGTTAAGCCGAGCAACACAGTGGAAGGTTGGGTAACTAATCCTAGCTGGAAGCGTAGTCGGCGAGCCAATCAGTGTTGGGGGCTCCAATGCCCACAACCTTGGCAGTACCTTTGTCAATGTGAAACATCATTGGCCCAAGTCAACAGTCTTTCAACTGTTAAAAGCATGGAGGAAAGTTCAGCAATTGCTAATACGACAGGTGGTAACCAACCCACCATCACTTTCAGTGACGCATGCAGGCTATCGGATTCTGGAGAGTTTGAACCGACATGCTTGGAGGTATCGGAGACCCCTAAATACAAAATCAAACACAAGCAATGGAACTTCCTTTGCAGCCGTCAATATTAACGCGCTCCTAAAACCTGCAAACTGAAACATCTCACCAACATCCTTTCACAAAATCAAATCCGAATTGCAGCAATCCAGGAAGCAAGTTTATTGAGGAACATGCCTTTGAATCACAAGAGTTACAGGATCTTTAAAGGTAAACCAGGCAAGTGCATAGTGAGAAACATCCCTCACCTTGGTACTGGATTTATTGTCAATAAAGGTTCCTTGATTTTGTCACAGATTTTTCCTCTCTTAACAGCCGAGTCTCAACTCTCACCTTTAGAAGTATGAACAAAATCTACACCATCGTAAATGTGCATACTCCAGTCAATCAGGAAAATAAGACGGATCAAGACAGAACAGATGAATTCTGGGAGGAACAGGAAAACATAATCTGTAATATTCCAGAGTAGCATACAGTCATCCTGCTTGGTGATTTTAATGCGCAAATCGGTAAAGAGAGAAAATTCCAGAACAACGTTGGGAAGTATCCTGCTCACTGGAGAACAAATAGGATTTAAGAGAGACTCATAGAACTTTGCGAGGTATTTAATCTGACTCTGACATCAACTGCCTTCAAACACCTGCCCTGAAAACAGAACACTTGGATGTCCCCAAACACCATCCTTGGTGAGTTCTAAAAAGATCATGTCACCTTCGCAAAGAAAGCACAACAGGAGATCCAGAGCATCAAAGTCCTTAAAAGTGCCAATCTTGACTCAGATCATTATCTCTCAAAGATTAAGGTAAAACTTCTTCCAAGGAACACTAGAAAGATCAAGTGGAGAAAAATCAACAGGTTTGACACAGAGAAGCTCAGATCCAGTGAAGAGTACACCCAGAGGCTCGAGTTTCAAGACCCTGATAATTGGGAGCAACTTCAAGAAGCACGAGTCAAGACAGCCAACACTACAGCCCCATTAATAAAACCAAAGAAACGCCCATGGTGGACTTGCGAATGTGATGTGGCTTTGAGGCAAAGGTAGCTTATTTGGCAGAAATTTAACTCACAGAAGAACCAAGATAATCTGTCGAAATTCTTGGATCCAAGAAAAAAGACTACCAAAACGTGTTTCGACAAGAATCATCTAGTACAGATTGAGGATGACTTTAAGAAGAACAATACCAGAGAATTATATAAGAACTTGGGGCTAATCCCCACCTGTGGCACACAGAGTGGTTCATAGGGTCGGAGTTAATTCCTCCAGGCACAGACTATAAGGTAACTTGAAGGTTGAGGGTATATCAATAAGGTAGTCTTTTGGTGCTTCACTTTAATAGATGGATATATTGTCTTGTGTTAAAAAAAAATCATACAGAAAAAATTCCGAGGTGTGGTACTCTATTTTGGCTAACTCGAACTAATTGTGGGCGACATCGAGGTGGAGTGGGGGCTTCTCTGGACGGTGACTTGATGCTTTACTATGCTGGTGTGGTATGTTGTCTGCTGTGGATGAGATCCGGCGATGCAGGCGGCCTTGGAAAAGGCCTGCGTTTGGTGCTGTCTGCTGTTCTGGGTTCGTTCTGACATCCTCTTCGAGATATCAAGACGCAACTCTTTTCTCGGCGCGGTGATAATGAACTGTGCTATTGACATACTCATGTACTGATGTACTGTTGTGGCCAGTGGTCCAATCTTCCCCGGCCGCACTCGGCACAGCTGATCTCTCTTACATACTCTTCCGACTGTCCGATGGTCTACTGATATCCGATCTGTTCTCTGGGTGCAGTAATCTTCTGACAACCCACCCTCCTCGCAAAGAGGCTTATATCCTTTCTAGCCCCCCTCCCTAATTTTATGCATGCGTCCCCTTGTTCCGACGAGGGGGGAGGTGAAAGGAAGCAGAACCATGTACTTAGAAAATGTGCCAGGTTCNTCTCTGTGTGGCAATAATTAACTGACCTAACCTCTCTGCACGGCGATATGGAACTGTTCTTCCCTCTCTGCGCGGAAATTGGCTTATATGCCCTCTAGCCTCCCTCCCTAATTTCCGACACGTCCCCTTGTTGGGGCGAGGGAGGAGGTGGGAAGAAACAGAACAATGTATTTCAAAAACGTGTCATGGTTCCTGAAGGTTGGGGGGAAGTGGTGATCTTGCCCGTTGAATTTACCATCTCAGTTTGTTCTTCCACGGTGCTTGTTTTCTGACTTCAGGCGAACTATGTCTGCCTATCTCGCAATATCTTGGCACTTAAAAATTTTACTTTGTTTAATAATGGGAGAGGTGGGTGGTGGGTGGGAGGACTAAGCAGCAGGACATGTGTAATGGCCTGTGCATGCATATTCCTTGGCTTCACCTTTACATGCAGTGATTACGACTGACATGTTTCTCTCTACACTGGTTTAAGCTGGTGGTAGGTGAAGCGGGGGGTTGGTTGGTGACACGCCGCTTCTAATACCTAATTATGTCACGTGTCAACTCCCCTCTCGTATTTTCGGCGCTGACACACCGTGTGCTAAAATCTTGGTTTTTGGCATATTGGTTCCTTCTCTGTAGACCTACTCTATTCTGTGTTCGTGCTCACCTCGTCTCTGGTGTGGCTAGCGCGATGTGTTTCTCGCGCGGCTGTCCCATGGACACCTGACAGCTGTGAATTCCCCTCTCTATGTCTCTCTCCCTTCGCGGTCTTCTTAACTGGTCACCCCCTGTCGATATTCCGGGCACACGCGGCCCTAAGGTTAACAGCCGGGCCCCTTGCCTCTAAAAAGGGCCTAGCACTCCGGCTCTACATACATCTTTTGCTGAAGGCCGATTACTTTACGATTTACCTATTATGTTTCAAATACTTCGCAGGCCGATCTACACTTTGAACTATCTAAACAAATACCTGGCACCTCACACCTCGGACTTCGTACAGTACTTACCAATGTTCTTACAGGGTTACAAACCAATTTACAGGGTTACACAATTATTCAAAATTACCTACAGTGATCTATTCAGATCATTACACTTCTAACTTAATTGTTCTTCTGTGCTTCGATATCCTGATAAAGCAGAGACATACTTGATGTATGCACACAAAACAGGTGGCTTATGGCCGGTGAATTTGCTCATCTGACTGTCAGCTTTACGTTTTGGTGAGAGGTATTTATTTAATTTACAGTAAGGACAACTGCACAGGTCGTCAAAGGAAAAAACTCTTAACTACTAGGCTTATAAACTCTGTTCAAGGGTTCACCTTAATATCTGGCACTCCTGCCGCTTTTTAATGAATGGTCTGCTGATAACACACAAAGCACACTGACTCATGGTACATTTTATTATTAAGACGACTCACAGGTCGTGGAAGAACAAAAAATAAGACTCTTATCTGTCTCTCAGCTGTTGCCCGCAGCGTTTGTTGTTAGGGCAATGTAAATATACAACTCTCTCGGTAAAAAAACTTAGGAACACATTCTACTCCGGTGCCCTGCTGATTGCATATTTTGGGTACCTGGAAATTAAATAAAATTACACTGAGGCACACTTGAGTGTGGCATCTACACGTCTTTCGGCTGAAGGCCCGACGTCACAGGCAAACTGTAGACAGTTTGTCGCACTAGGTTGCGGCGCACTTAGGTTGGCTGGCAGGTCGGGTAACTTGACCTTGTTTTCGCAGTGGGTGACATGGTTATAATTACCCACAGAGTCTGTTCCTTACGGCTGAGGTTGGTCTCTTCTTGCGCCTTGCACTGTGATNACGGCTGAGGTTGGTCTCTTCTTGCGCCTTGCACTGTGATCCTGGGTGAGCCTGGGCATCTGTGTGGTGAGGGCGTGAAGGCTGCATGGCCTTCCTCTCTCGGCGTTGACATCTCTGGACTGCTGCTTTGCAGGCCCATCCTGGGATGTGGCTATGGTCTCCCGGCTTCGTTTCTTGGTTGGTGCACTTCTCTTTATTGATTCACTTCTAGCCTACTGTATGTTCTGTGTCCGCTTTCTTCTCAAATGCGCTCGTTCTATTTTCTTGTCTTCGCCCTAGCCTGTCTCCTTTCCTCTCATCTTCCCGTGGGTGTAAACTTTTCTGCCATGGTTATAGCGTCTCTGGAGGCCTCGGTTATCATGTCTCTGGCACACGTCTCTAGTGCGTGGCCAAGCTTCTTATCGGCTAGCACGCTTAACACTTCATTATCGCGCCTGGCGGCGCTGTGGCTAGGGTGTATTGTCACCCGGCTCTCCACACTTTGTATCGGCTGGCACATTGGCGACGTTATCTCTCCGCCCGACGTGTACTTAAGGAGAAAATGCGCGGCCACATTTCTTATCGGTCCGCCCTGCATGAATGAATACTCGGGTGTATTATCTGAGATATTGCGTGGCTCTCGGGTGTACTTAAGTAGATAACACATTATGCTCTGTTACTTACCGGCATTTATTGATTTTGCACAATATCTACCTTCCTTAGGTCACTACCCCGTGACCTAGTGACCCACTGCGTTTCATTTCTTTTGTTTTTCCAGTTTCTGAGCATTTGTGGTCTGATAAGCACGTCTCACCAGCGCTCTGCTTACCTTCCTGGCTGCGCTGTTTTTCACCTGTCCGCCTGCCTAATTCTCCCATCATCGACAGTGACCCTCCTTTAGGGCATTCATGACCTAATTTCTTATTTGGTTCGGCGTGGTATTTAATCCCTGTCCACCTTATCTATCTCACGTCATTTCCCACTGTCCAGTGGAAATGACCTCGCGTTTTCCCCACATTTAAGCTCCTCGCTACTCTCAGGCCAATTTCTCCCTCGCTTCGACTTCGCCCGTCGATTTCTCGTCACTCGTCGTCTCTCAAAAATTCTCGCCACTTTCACTATCGTTCTTTCTGAAATGGGCTGTTGTGGCCTACTTCTCCGCTAACCGCTCCTCGTTAAACATCCAGTTGTTAAACGCTAAAGGGTTTGAGACTCCCTTAAGTCTTTGTGTTCATCCTTACTAGCTTGGTAATTCGGTATGGTTCAGCCTGACTAGTTCGGAATTCTGGTACGGGTGAGACCCCTTTTCTCGGGTATAGTCTGTTTCCCGATTAGGTCTCTACAGATTTATCTACACTCTACATTGGGCGCCAATTTAACTTGACACTAATCCCCACCTGTGGCACACAGAGTGGTTCATAGTGTCGGAGTTAATTCCTCCAGTCACAGACTATAAGGTGCTTTGAAGGTTGAGGGTGTATCAATAAGGTAGTCTTTTGGTGTTTCACTTAAATGGATGGATATATTGTCTCGAGTTAAAAAAACATACAGAAACATTTCCGAGGTGTGGTTCTCTGCTACCTCGGATTAACTGTGGGAGACGTCGAGGTGGAGGGGGAGCTTCTCTGGATGGCGACTTGATACTTAACTCTGCTGGTGTGGTATGTTGTCTGCTGTGGATGAGATCCGGCGATGTGGGTGGCCTTGGAAAAGGCCAGCATTTGGTGCTGTCTCCCCTGGACTGCTGTTCTGGGTTCGTTCTGACATTCTCTTCGCGATTTCACGATGCAACTCTTTTCTCAGCACGGTGATAATGAACTGTGCTACTGACGTACTAATGTACTGATGTATTGTTTTGGCCAGTGGTCCGATCTTCCCTGGCCACACTAGACACTGCTGATCTCTCTGACATACTCTTCTGACTGTCCGATGGTCTACTGATTACCGATCTGTTCTCTCAGTACGGAAATCTTCTGACCAAACCCACCCTCCAATAAAGAGGCTTATATCCTTTCTAGCCTCTCTCCCTAATTTTCTGCATGCGTCCCCTTGTTGGGACGAGTGGGGAGGTGAGAGGAATCATAACCAATCACTTCAAAAATATGCCATGGTTCCTTGAGGGAGTGGGGGGGTAGTGTTCTTGCCCCTTAAATTTATTATCTCAGCTTATTATTCCGCGGTGCGTGTTTTCCAACTTCAGGTGAACTATGTCTGCCTATCTTGCGATATCTAGGCGCTTACAAATTTTACTTAACTTTCTAGGGGGAGGTGGGTGGTGGGTGGGAGGCCTACGCAGCAGGACACATGTAATGGCCTGCACACACATCTTCCTCGGCTTGACCTTTCTCTGTTGGTAATTGCGACTGGCATGTGTGTCTCTCTACACTGGTTATGCTGGAGGGAAGTGGGGCGGGCTGTTGGTTGGTGACAGCACCGCTTCTAATACCTAATTATGTCACACGTCAACTTACAAACGAAATCTCAGCAAATACTATCCCCGAAGTTTACACTACAAGGGACCAGATCGTAAAGATGCCTACAATAATCTGGATAACTGTCGTATCCTGGCGAATTATTTCAATATTCTCCTCAACTGCAAAGCTCAAGAATCCAAATTCACGTTCGAAAATAATGCGCCTGTCCATCCTGATTCATCGCCTCCCATAAAAGAAGAAATTAATCAGATCATACATTCGCTTGAGAACAACAAGGCACCAGGGAAGATCCAATAATTGCCGAAATGCGTAAAAAGGTAGGAAAACGGACAATCAATAAACTAACAGAGATAATTCGCAACATTTGGAAGCTGAAGAACTTCCATGTCGCTAGTAATCTGCACTGATACACCCTCTTCATTAAAAAGGTGACAGAATGGACGTATACAATTATCGAGGGATTTCTCCGCTCTTAATAACCTACAAAATTCTTTGGAAGGTGCTTCAAACTAGACCAGGGGAACAGCTGGACTCACAGCTGGGTGAATACCAAAGAGGTTTCAGGAAAAGACTCTCCTTTGCCGAACAAATCATAAATCTTAAATTTATCCTCTCCTACCTGAAACAGAGAAGTAATAAATTTGTAGCCACTTTCGTAGATTTCAGAAAGGATTACAACTCAATTGACCGGGCCACTCCTCTCGAAATCTTAAAAGAATTTGGCCTAGATAATAAAACAAGAGCAATTATCCAACAGACTCTTACTAACACCACCTCTAAAGAGAAATTCATGGGAGAGATTTCGGATGCCTTTGAAATCAGGACGGGAGTCAGGCAAGGAGATGGACTTTCACCTTTACTTTTCAACTCGTACTTGAGAATGTCATCCGTGAGTGGCGGAAGGGAATGAGCAGCAAAGATGTTGAAAATAGGGCCAGACTTGGCTATAGAAATATGAATCAGACAGTTGATTGCTTGCCTTTGCAGATGTCCTTGCAATTTTTCTGATAGTCGCAGAACAAATCAATGAGCTGAAGACACAAGCGGCAAAGGTGCGACTCCAGATCTCCTTCGAGAAAACAGAATTTCTAATAAATATGAAGTCAGCACCGAGAATGCTAGAGGTAGGAAAAGGGAAAATCAAACAAATGAAGAAATTTAAAGACCTTGGAGAGTGGGTAGATTCCAAGACCTCGGAGAAAGAAGCACTTACATCATGGATCAGCAAAATTCGAGCAGCATAACAACTAACCAAAAATGTGTACAAGAAGAAATATAGATCTATTAACGCCAAGATACGACATTATTGCACAGTTATACGATCGGAGGCTCTACATGCCGCAGAGTGCCTTGCTATAAATAGAAAAGATGTGATCGACTAATTTGAAATAAGGGAAAGGGATATATTAAGTAAAATCCTAGGTTCAATCAAAGAAAATGGAGAATTCAGAAGACGACACAATCATGAAATCTACACACATGTAGAAAAGATCAAATACACCAATCGTAGGAGGAGAATTGTTTTCTATAGCCATATTGCCCATATGAATTCTACAAGTCTGAGCAATAGGATATTTAATTACTTTTTCAACAAAATACCAAGAAGTTTTGCCCCCCCCCCCCAAGGTAGAGAAAGACTTGCAAGAAGTGGAGATAACACAGGAGGATATCCATAAATGTATTCCACTCAAGAAGAAACTCCAAGAGCACCATGGTTTCCAAGAAAAGCGGATACTAAAAACTGGCAAAACATGGACTGAAGCGAGGAAGGAACAGCATTGGATACGAATGCGGGAATACTGGGTGAAAGTTAAAGCCCAGGCGCCAGGGAAAGGAAAATGACAGTTAAAATAGCGTGGTTTGTAGATGGCCGATAAAAATTTTTTTCATAATAAACTGTCCTAAACCTCTGTAAAATCGTCAATTCTCAACACATTACCCACACCTTTTCGTCTTACAATTCTCTGATCAGTCCAGGACGAAATTAAACATGTTGAATAAAACTACATGGATATAGCTAAAACACTTCAGTCGTCCACACACAGGGCTAACCAAACTAAATAAAATAAACTAAATAAAACAAAGCAAATTAATAATAAACAAACCCTCTTTAAATAAAAATAATAGTTAATAAAAAACCACTTGAAAAATATTTAAAAATATACAAAATACAAGAAAAATTTTTAAAACTTTAAAATTGTTATATATACATAAATATTAAATACACATAATGATACACCCACTTGATAGTTTGTTTCAGGTCGGAAAGAAGATGACTTCGACTTTGGGTTGGGTCTCTACTGTTACCGTATTCTGTATAGATTCTGGTACCAGGGGCCCCTCCAACTCTAGTATACTAATAATGGTTTTTAATGTCACTACACGATGAAACGTTGAAATGTACCCCTAGGGCAACCCCAGGAGACTAGTATCTAACCTACCAATGATATGCGAGATTAATTAGCACACTTCAAAACAACAGGCCAACATGTTCGACAGAGATCACAACACAAACATTCCCTTTAGCCGGGAGGCTGGAGGCGAGCTTCACCGCCCCGCCGAAAATACGAATACATAGTTTTACTTTTAATAGGCAACACCAATAAACAGCCTTAAAACGGGTCCGGTACCCAAGAAAACACAGCTACATGGCGCCCCGCTGCCGACCCAATGATTTGAGTATGTGTCGGGGTGCATTTGTTTTGCAAATACTCTGTGAGTTATGGGGTCGAAAGCTCCTGGTTTCACGACACCAGGGCCATTCGGTGTCATATAAGGGTTCGGCGGCGGCGGCAATTTTTTCATCGATCAGCACCGCATTGAGGACAACAAGCCACACACCAATCCACACATCAGTCCACTCCAATGCACACCCTAATTCACACCAATCCACACACCAATTCACAGATAAATCCACACCAATCCACACAGCTCCTTAGAAATCTGCTCGACAATAGTTCCACAATCGCTCCACTGCTCCACAATCCCAATCCCTGGATCCATCCCATTCCTTCTATAAATTTCAATCTACAGACCAATCCACACCAATCCACACACTAATGCACACTAACCCATACCAATCTGCTCCACAATCTGCTCCACAATCACTCCAAGTACTCCATATGCTCCACAATCCCAATCCCTAGATCAATCCAAATCCTTGGACCTATACCAATCCTTCGGTCAATCCCAATCCACAGAACAATCCACACAAATCCACACCAGTCAACACCAATAAGTTCCACAATCGCTCCACATGCTCCACAATATGCTCCACAATGCCAATACTTGGATCAATCCCAATCTTAGTACCCAACCAATCCTTGGATCAATCCCAATCCTTCGATCAATCCCAATTCTTCGATCAATCCCAATCCTTCCGATCAATCTCATTACTTCAATCAATCCTTCGGTTTGTCCAATAACACATATGTATATAAATTACATTCGTTCGCCACCTGTCGTAAAATTTGTACATATCGACAGAATTAATGTTTAGTAGGCAGTCAAATATAAATGCATTTTTATACTTATGTCTTTATTATCATTCTATATGCAGATCTTTCCATTAACAGTCGAGTGCTCATAGCACTACTTTAATGTTGTGAAGGAAAGAAGGATACAACACACAAAATAATGAAAACACAATTATTTTTATTTATTTATTAATTACTTTAATTAAAAATTCATAAGAATGCAGTTCATCACATGCGACATAACTCCATTTCTTCAGTTTACTAATGATTGAAAATATGTGAACAATGTGAAAGAAATACCCACATTTTTTAATGTTAATTAAATAACATAGTCTATCAACTAGTTCATGCGGGTCTTGGGGAAATATGTAGCCAGTATTATCGGTGTCTTCTCCCTTCTTCGTGTCGCTTATTGCAGCAAATATGTTGGAGGGGTGTGAGCGACTGTGGAGTGCATTGTGAAGCAGATTGGTGTGGACTGGTCTGTGGATTGGGACTGATCGAAGGATTGGGAATGATAGAAGGATTGGGATTTTCAAGTGGATTGTTGAGAATGTAGAGCATGTGGAGCGATTGTGAAGCGGATTGTGCAGCAGATTTGTGTGGATTGGTCTGTGGATTGGGTATGATCGAATGATTGGGATTGATTGAAGGATTGCTATTGATCGAAGGACTGATATTAATCGAATAATTGGGATTGATCCAAGGATTGGGATTGTGGAGCGAATTGTGGAGCAGATTGTGGAGCATGTGGAGTAATTGTGGAGCAGATTACGAATGATTGGTGTTCATTGGTATGGAATAGTGTTTGGATTGAAGTGGATTGGTGTGTGGGTTAGTGTGTGGATTGTAGTGCTGATGTCAGTGCTTATTGATGAAAATATTACGAAATTGATATAATAATTGATTAAAAACAAAGTTTTTAATAATTTTTATAGTTTTAAAAATATATTTTTGGAATTTTTGTATTTTATGGAAATTTTTAGGATTTCCTTTTGGGTGCGAGGTTATCCAATATTATGGGCACTGGGTCAAGGTCCCAGATATGAGGTCAGGGTGAAGGTCATCCAGATCTAACATATTGGTTGGAGTCATCAGTGCAACTAGGTGTTGAAATTGTTAACATATGATAAACGAAAAAACCAATATAGTAGGTGGAGTGCATTAGTCAGAATGACCATTAATGAGTGTGTTGGGGGATATTAATACAATATGAATTATTGGAGAGAGGTCAGTCGTCTGCTGGACATGGTGCTGTGAGGGACCTCCAGAAATCTAAGTTTTTTAAATAATTAAAAAAAAAATTGTTTTAATATTTTTTTTACTTCATTATCAAGTCTCAGGAGATGTTGGGATTTTCGACGAATAACAGGGTTCAAGGTCAAATGTTACTGAGGTAAAGTTCGAAGGTCAAGGTCACCTGGGTCCAATAAGGGGGACAAGATGGCTGACAGAACCAAGCTGGTTTCTGGTTAGATCGGACTCCGGACCATGGACCCCTTGTATCGATTTGTCATATATACTCTATGCCTATAAAACTAATATGGCCACCACTGCTCTGCCCTCGAAAACGATCACCCAAATCTGTCCGATGGATCGAAAATTGCCTTTCTCGGGATCGTTTTTGCAGCTGAGGGATTTGGTGCTTTTTTTTTTAGGGAAAATCGAGAATGTGTTAGGGGAAAAAAGGGAAATTTTGAGGGGAAAAGAGACATTTTGAGGGACATTTAGTCGATTTTGAGGTAAAAAATTTAAATGTTAAGTGAAAATGGCCTCCGGGAGACCGGAATGGCCGAGCATGTACAGCTCCGACTTCCAATCCCAGATCCCGTTGTCCCAAGACGAAAATAATCATACTACTGACCTATGAAAATGGTATGGCATGTTTAAAATGTAACATTAGAGGAAAGTGTACTCTATCTCACTGGCAGCTCTCTCTATACTTATAAAATTATATATTGCTAATATTGCTTAATACTCATAACATTTTCTTTTACTGCATTGTTTAAAAACTCGGTATCGATTAATTTTAAAATTACCCAATAAAAAATATATAAACGTATATCTTTCCTTTTGAAAAATTATAGATTTTATGCTACTGGAATATATTCAAGTTATGTTAAATATTATTTTAATATTAAAATATCACATTTTTTGGAAAAAAAAAATTATATACAAACGGCCTCGCCATGTTATATCATGTGATTTAGACAGTTCTCTAAGTTAATAGTTCCGACCATTCTGTTTGCAAGAAAAAATTAAATGCTGCAACACAATGATTGGTTACTTTGCAGCTGGAATTAGAACTATATTCCAATTCACTCTTAATCAAAAATGATTTCAATTACTAACCGCAGTATAAAATGGTATATATACACAGAGAAAACCTCACAAGAAAAATTAACGAATAAATATCCATTTCCTTGACTGCACAGTATAATAAAATGACTTAATTTATTATAGTTCCTTACCAGTTCTGACGACTTTTCTCTGCATCTCTAAGAGGAATAAATCATTCTTCCCCAGTCAGAGGGTTTATTTATATATATATATATANTTTTTCGTTTGATTTGATGTTACCAAAAATATTGGTGAGAAGGATACAGGAATGAAAACTTTATAATATTGGTATCAAACACATATTTGAGAAAAAATCCTTCAATTAGTTTTTAGATATTTACATGCTGAAGCGTTTAAAGCAAGTAGCATAACGATATCATATCCAGTAACTCAGCTAATGAGGAAACCTCTAAAACACATTTTGCACTTTCTCACAATCTTAAATGTTAAATTCCAAAAATGTTGAATTTGGTTTTTAGGTATTAGAAATTACTACCTTTAAAAGCTAAAAGAACAGCGATATCTCATCGAGTTAAGGTCACGCATCTTCCCCACGGCTCAGTCACGGGAATAGTATTTACATATAAAATGTTATATTTCTCTGCTTCCGTATTTTTTGTAATATCGGTTTCAAATAAAGACAATTTTGCAGATTTCGATGAGCGCTCAAAATCAACAGCACCAAAATTCTTATGTTATGTTTTCAAGTTTATGATATAAAGAATGAAAATATTCAAAACGTCACAGATTTCCGGCTATAGGTAAAATTTTCTAAAAAGCTATATGTCAAACTTGCCTCAGTTGAGCTAGTTAAAAATGGATTAGACGTCAATACACTAGCTGTTTAAACAAAGGACACGCGTGATAATATGTGATCAAATACTTGCGCGTAAAACTCCTACTGCAGCGTGTAGCGTGGATGAGGATGACGTGGTTGAAAGCTTGATGTTATTGAAGAAGAGGGGAGAAGCAGGCAGATAGCTTATCTGAGCTCGCTTCTTTAACCTAGTCCTGTAGTATATATAGGAAGTAAGGCAATCTGTCAATACAAGGGAAAATATCTTATGGTTTGGTTTTTAAATCAAATTCGTTTCAAAAATGTTAGATATAAGGGTTATTGTTTTTATTATTGTAATCCTACTAATATTATAAATGCGAAAGTCTGTGGGTATGTGTGTGTGTATGTTTGTTACACCTCAGCTCCATGACGGCTGAACACATTTTGATGAAATTTGGTATGTAGGTACTTTAGGTCCTGGAATATGACATATCATACTTTTTATCCCGGAAAAATGTACGATTCCTGTCTAATAACAACAAAACAATTCTGCAACGGCTGGGAACGTGACCGAAATATTTGTTTCCTCTGTTGTCAGAGTTTATCAGGCCGCCCAAGGTCTTCTGGATAGCTTAACGACTTCTATCAATAGATAACAACCGGGACAGAATATTAAAGGTGTCCTCCGAAGCCCGGGAGCGCTCAGATGTTATTCCACTAAACGGTCACCCATCTTAATGTGTGCAGCTGGGAACGTTGCTTAACTTTGGTGATCGATTAAGATCTCGCAGCCAAGCGCAAAAAGAAGTACCTACAGCGGATAGACAAAATTNGCAATATAGTACATTTTGTTGCATGTTGGCAACACTGCTTCCGTGTAAATAATGCGACGCGTATGTATTGCACAGTTTACGTGCCAAGTTTTGTAGGTTATATTTCAGTTTATTATACGCTTTGTTCCGCGACGGTTATAACAAGCGATCTGTGTAATGTGTGATCTCTCAGACCTTGAAAGAGGGCAAATCGTTGGTGCTCGGTTAGCGGGAGCGTCTGTTACGAAAACAGCTGAATTGTTTAACGCTTCACGAGCGACAGTACCACGGTAATGACAGCATACACAAAACATGGTAAAACATTATCGGCGAAGAGGAATAGTGGGCGAAACCCAAAGTTAACTGACAGAGACCGACGAACATTAAAAAGAATTGTGGCCAGACAACATAAAACTACCGCGGCAAAAGTGACAGTAGAACTCAACACTCACTTGAGTAATACTGTTTCGACAAAAACAGTATGGCGGGAGCTCCACAAAGCTAACATTCATGGAAGGGCTGCAATTGCGAAACACTTTATAACGGAAGCCAACTTGATGATTGGAAGAATGTGGTATGGTCCGATGAATCATCGTTTACATTGTTTCCTACAAACGGCCGGGTTTATGTATGGAGAACAGCAAAAGAAGCCTACGATCCGGACTGCCTGCTTCCTACAGTCAAGCATGGGGGAAGTTCCGTTATGATTTGGGCTGCTATATCGTGGTATTCAGCATTCACATCACTGGCCGGATTACTGCGAATGAATATCTCGACATCCACAATGACGAAGTTTATAGTATTACTAGCATATTGTTGCCAAACACTGCCATATTTCAAGATGATAATGCGCCCATATACACAGGCAAAAATGTTCAGTCTTGGTTTGAGGAGCATCAGAATATCACGAAACATCTTCCCTGGCCAGACCTCAACACAATTGAACCGTTATGGGGAGTTTTAGAGCAGAGAGTAAGGAGCAGATTTCCATCTCCAACATCATTGAAGCAATTGGTGGATGTTTTGGTACAAGAATGGGACAACATTCGGTTGGAAACTATTCAGACACTCTACGAATCTTTTCCGCGAAGAATTGCAGCTGTTATAAAAGCATATGGTGGCCCAACACCTTATTAATAAATAAATATTGTGTATATGTCAGGTTTTAATATAATTTTGTCCATCCCCTGTATATATACTTATTCCCAAAGCTACAATTTGATATAACTCACGTTTTGATTTTTATACATCGAAAGCGGAAATGTGGTAACTACGCGATAGTTGCACAGATACACTCCAAAAACAATACCTTACTTCTTGGCAATCGGGTAAAAAATATTTATTTCCTTTTGGGTTGCCGTAATGAGTTAAAAACTTAAGCCAACATAGCATAAGGTTATAATTATCTTATCACATAATTGAATTGTCTTTTCCAAATTAATTTATTAGCGGATCACTATAAAACTCATTTGTACCCGGGTGAAGCCGGGCCGTTTCGGTAGTATTATGTAATTTTCGTTCCTCTATCCTTCACACCAACATTTTTGGTAACATCATATCAAACGAACATATATTTATATTAATGAAAACTCTTTCTGACTGGGTAAGAATGATTCATTCCTGTTAGAGTTGCAGAGAAAAGTCGTCAGTAATTGTAAGGCACTATAATAAAATCAGTCATTTTATTAGACTGTGCAGTCAGTGAATAGGATAGCATTTCGTACATATTTCTTATGAAGTTTTCTACATGTGTATACGTACAATTTTATACTGTGGTTCACTGGCCAACGAAAAATTTTTTTTTTTTAATTTTGCCGGATTCGTGTGTTTTTTGGTGTGCTGAGTCCGAAAATAATAATAAAAAATTCATACCACCCACCATTTTTTTCACATTTGACTATACAATATGTTAGAAATTAATTTTTTATCTAATATCTGTGCATTTTTGTATACTTTATTTATATATTTTCTATTAACATTTAAATAAATTTTTGTATACTTGATATACATTATTTATATACTAAAACATACAGCAAATCAAAATGAAATCAGGTTGGCAGTGGTGGTACGACTATTTGTTTTCTTTCAATCAACACAACCTCATTTTTCAGCTTTTTGTCCATGTGCTAAAAGTATGGCTAACCGTCGTTTTTAAAACTTTCCTTAGAGTTTTGGTTATATATGTGGTGAGTTTGTAATTAAAAAACATAAAAGAAGCATTACACAGTTTGTTAAAAAAAGAGTACTTGGTATATCTATATATATAAAACAAAGTCGGGTTAGTTACACCATTTATAACTCGAGAACGGCTGGACCGATTTCAATGATTTTAGATTTTTTGGATTTGTCTGCGCCCGGAATGACATATAGGTTATTTAAACATCGTAAAAGTTCACGGAAAAAATAATTATAACGTAAATTTATTTTCTCATACATTTTATGTGGATGACATTTTTGACATGACATTAAGTGAAGTTAAAGTATTGCCTCTAAAATAAATAAGGAATGCTAACATGAAGAAACATATATATATATATATATATATATATATATAACAAAGTCGGGTTAGTTACACCATTTATAACACGAGAACGGCTGGACTCGGAGATGTCATATTATTACACTTGGAATGCTTCATCGAAGAAATTTCAACGTCGGAAGCAAAGCGATGCGGTTCCTGGTCATCCGGATGTGCGTTCTACTGATGCTCTTGGTCATATTTACACAGTTCATCCGAAGAATGATGAATGCTTCTATTTGCGGTTGTTGCTGGTGAATGTTCGTGGGCCAACATAATGTTAATCACTACGAACTGTTAATGGTAAAGTGTGCCCAACATTTCGTGCTGCATGTCAAGAGCTCAATTTGCTTGAAAACGATACTCATTGGGACACGACATTCGCTGAAGCAATTATTTCTGCAACTCCAAGTCAGATACGCACATTATTTGCTATCATCATTTCGACACGCTTCCCATCGAATCCACGTGACCTGTGGAACAAATACAAAGATGACATGTCAGAAGACATTTTACGAAGAATTCGTGTCAGTTCAAGAAATCCCGATCTTGAGGTGAATGATGAGATGCATAACCAGGCTTTGCTCTTGATCGAAGACATGTGTTACCTCATGTGTGGCAGTTTGTTAGTCTGGTTAGGAATGCCAGCGCCAGATCGAGGAATGAATGACGCATTTAATCGAGAATTAGAACGAGAACATGAATATGATCGACATGAATTAGACCAATCAGTTCAAACGGATGTGCCCCTGTTGAACTCTCAACAGAAGGAAGTGTATGATTCATTAATCAAGGCAATTGTTGAGGGAAATGGTGGCTGATTTTTCCTGGATGCCCCCGGTGGAACTGGGAAGACATTCCTCATGTTATTGATTTTGGCCACTGTTCGAGCGAGATCCGACATTGCAACAGCAGTTGATTCTTCTGGAATAGCGGCCACATTGTTATAAGGATGCCGTACGGCTCATTCTGCGTTTAAACTGCAGTTAAACCTTCAAACTACTGAACAACCGACATGTAACATTGATAAAAGCTCCGCAATGACCAAGGTTTTAGTTGCATCTAAAATCATCATCTAGGAAGAATGCACAAACGCGCATTATAAGCACTTGACCGAACATTGAAAGATCTGCGCAATGACTCAAGATGTTTTGGAGGCGCAATGATTTTACTGTCTGGCGACTTCCGCCAAACACTGCCAGTCATTCCAAGATCGACTGCTGCCAATGAAATAAACGCTTGCCTCAAATCATCAAATCTGTGGTGCTATGTGAAGAAACTTCAGCTGGCAGCAAACATGAGAGTTGCATTGCTGAATGATCCATCTGCTGGAGATTTATCCAAGCAATTGCTGACCATTGGTAATGGCCGTGTTCCTGTCGACGAATCGAGTGGATTCATTTAATTTTCTCCGAATTTTTGCAATTTCATCTCATCGAAAGACGAGCTCATCAAGAAAGTGTTCCCGAACATCATTGCTAATCACAAAAATAACAAATGGTTGAGTGAGAGAGCAATTTTGGCTGCTAAGAACAAAGGTGTGGATGACTTAAATATAGTAATTCAGAATCAAATCGTTGGTAATCTGCCTTCATTTAAATCTATTGACTGTGTAATAAACGAAGACGAAGCCACCAACTACCCAACTGAATTTTTAAACTCCTTGGATGTGCCTGGCTTACCACCGCACAATTTACAACTGAAGGTTGGCTCGGTAGTAATAATCTTCGAAATCTAAACCAACCAAAACTATGCAATGGAACGCGTTTGGTGATAAGAAAACTGATGACCAATGTGATTCACGCGACGATACTCAAAGGAAAATTCAAAGATGAGGAAATTCTCATTTCGAGGATTGCTATGATCCCAACCGATATGCCCTTTGAGTTTAAACGAATTCAATTTCCGATTCCTCTTGCATTCGCCATGACGATTAACAAATCTCAAGGCCAATCCTTGAGTGTTTGTGGTCTGAATATAGAAAATGCATCTTTTTCTCATGGTCAATTATACGTGGCATGTTCACGCGTCAGCAAATCATCGGCTCTATTTGTTCTTGTGCCTGATAACAAAACGAAAAAAAGGCGTATATCACAAGGTGCTTCACTAAAGAAAATTAACGCGAATACAATCCATGCAGCAAAATACAGCTGACACGACATTGACTTACTTTATTTTTGTACTCTTTTATTGATTTTATATTTCCTTCATATATATTATCCTAATAAACTATTAAATTTAATACATTTTGAGTATTAATTTTATTTTACGTTAATAAAATCGTAAATAAAGCTAAACTAAAAGTTAAAACGACATTCATTGACTGTTAGGCGGTACGAAGTCCGCCGGGTCAGCTAGTTTTGAAATAAAATTCTGTGATCAAGAAAAACCTTGGGCTCCACACAAGGTATGCTATGTTTGTGTTGATGACCTTAGAAAATGGTAAAAAAATTAAAAGATAGCTTTCAGATTTGCAGTACCCGTTATATGGAGAGAACCAAAAAATTATTCCGATGATTGTTATTTTTGTGGCATTGATGTTACTGGATATAACTCCAAAAATAAGAAAATAATTGTCCACCCTAATCTTCCTTTAGCTATTCGGCCTGTCGGTCATGGTCCGGGACTTCCTGTCCCTGAGCCACAACAGGTTATTGATGATGTTTTACTTGATAAGTACAGTGAAACTGAACCTGAAGAAGGTAAACCAGATGATGATGAGTTCCAATGTTCTCCAGAAAATTTAGAGCCTCTGTTGTTTACACATGCTGAGTTAAATGATTTGGTAAGAGATTTGGGTTTGACTAAAGAGAAAGCTGAAATGCTTGGCTCTAGACTAAAAGAAAAATATTTGTTGGCACCCGGAACATCTATTTATCGATATATAACAAGAGATCAACAGTTCGCTAAGTTTTTTAAGCAAGAAAAGGATTTGGTGTACTGCCATGATATTGGTGGTTTTATGAATGAATTTGGAATTGAGTACAACAATGAAGAAAAGAGGCTTTTTATAGACTCATCAAAAACTAGCTTAAAAACTGTTCTTTTACGCAATGGTAATACTAATGCTTCACTGCCTGTGGCTCATTCAGTCCATAAAAAGGAAACTTACTAAAATATAGAAATTATTTTAAAGAAAATAACTATCCTGCTCACGACTGTATGATGTATGGAGATTTGAAAGTTGTTTGCATGCTCCTAGGCTAACAAAAGGGATTTACTAAATTTTTTGTTTTATATGGGAGTGGGCCAGCAGAGCTAGGGATCTACACTGGTCCACAAAACACTGGCCTGCAAGAAAAACCTTAACACCTGGAAAGAAGAAAATTGTGCATAAATCTTTAACTCGACACTTCTCTCACCTATGACTTACAGGCTGCATGCGGGGTCAACACAAAGTCGTACTCGGGTTTAATTTACGCACACTTACGTTTATTTGGTAAACACAGGTCACTGTTACACATACGAGACCTATCCCCTTTTCCTATCTGTCTGAACTGCTGGGTTAATTCTAACGCGTTCTACAGACGTTCTGGCGAAAGGCTTGTGTTGGGGGGGAAGGTTCTTGGCGGGTTGCTGTGTTTACCTCTGTGTTGGCTGTGGTGCGTTGTCCTCTCTCTCTCTCTCTCTCTCTCTCTCTCGGGTTGGTGTCCTGGTGTATCTCTTCGGCTTCTGGCGGGAAGTCCGGGCTCGTATCCCGGGATGTGTAGACTCTCGCTCTCTGGTTCCACCTCCACTCGCGTCTCGTCCCTCTCCCGATCATAACTCGTACATCACTGCCTGGTACTCGCTTTGTCTTCCCTATATATAATTTTCTCGTGGTACTTCCCCTGAAGGCCGGTGGTTTCCCTAATTCTGCGGGGGTGATGAGGAACGGGGGTGGGCGCGTGCTGTGCTTCCCCGGCTCGGGGGGGTTCCTTTGCTCGTTACTGTCCTCGGGGTGAGAGGTGGTGGGTGTGGCGTCCTCGGGGAACCCTAGGGTCATTACCTCAATTGGCTCCCCTGCGCGGGTATCTAGCGTCGTGACTAATCTAAGTATGAGCGATTCGCGTCATCTTTAATAGATCCAAAAAAAAATTCTTCTATCACCTCTTCACATTAATTTAGGTTTAATGAAACAGTTTATAAAATAATTGCCTAAAGATGGTGAATGTTGTAATTATTATTGTGAATAGTTTCCTCATTTATCAGGATTTAAACTGAAAGAAGGGGTTTTCGTAGGGCCTGACATTCGTAAAATTATGTTCGCTTCCAACTTTGAAACAAAAATGACTACAAAGGAAAAGGAGGCTTGGATATCATTTAAGCAAGTTGTGACTACGTTTTTGGGCAATGTTAAAGACCCAAACTATGAGCTTATCGTAACTAATATGATAGACAAGTTAAAAAAATCTGGGATGACTGATGAGCCTTAAAGTCCACTTCTTACACAACCATCTTGACTTTTTCCCTGAAAACTTGGGTGATGTGAGTAAAGAGCAGTAGAGTTTCACCATGACATCAAAGTGATGGAGAAACGTTACCAGGGACGGTGGAATGTCAGCATGATGGGTGTTTACTGCTGGCCACTTCACCGAGAACAAAAAATGCATCACATCGGAGGAAAAGCTACTTAAGAAACTTTAAAGGGAAGAGAGTAAGGAAACACAAAAAAAATATAAACACTTCAAATGTATGTAATGAATGTTTTTTAAATACAGTCATATGCATCGTATTTTTAAATACAAATGCATATTGTGAGAGAACTGTGGGTGATACAAAAAAAAAACTGATGCCAGATTAGGTTTCAGCACCCAAAAATACATAAGATTCAGCTGTATTTATATAAAAAGTTTTCACAAAATATTATTTTGTTGGCCTGTGTTATTTAAGGCATTTTCTAAAAACAGTGAATTGAGATATAGTACCCATTCCAGCTGCTCAGTAACCAATCATTGTGTTGCAGCATTTGATTGTTTTCTTGCAAACGGTTTGGTCGGAAATATTAACTTGCGAATAACATAGATAACTGTGTACATCGCATGCTATAACATGGCGAGGCCGTTTGTTTATAAATGTTTTTTTTCTCCAAAAAATGTGCTATTTTAATATTAAAATAATATTTAACATAACTTGAATATATTCTAGTACAATAACATCTGTATATTCTCAAATGGAAAAATATCAGTTTATAAATTCTTTATTACATAGTTTTAAAGTGAATCGATATAAAGTTTTAAAAAATGCATTTAGAGGTAATGCTATGAGTACTAAGCAACAATGATGATTTACTTGTTTATTAGTATAGAGAGAGAGAGAGCTGCCTGTGAAATATAGCACACTTTCATCTAATGTTACACTTTAAACATCCATTATCATTTACTTATGACATAAGCATGATTATCTTTCTTTTGGGACAACGGGGTCTAGGATCGGAGATCGAATCTGTACATTCTCTGTCATTCTCGTTCCGTGGTAGCCATTTTCCCTAAAAGTTTTCTTTTTTCTCCTCAAAAACGACTAAATTTCCCTCAAACATTTTTATCCCCTCAAAATTACCCCTTTTCCCTACAAAATTCCCGTTTGTCCCTCAAGGTCGGTGAACGATTTCCACTGCATTATGTGCATACATGTTTCCGGATAACTGATAAACTGAGTACATACATAGTTGAAAATATTTATTTTGCTAAGATTTCTTTCTCACAATTTCAAATGCAATTTCTATGTAAATGGCACATATTCGAAATAAGTACATTTATGGAATATTTAAAACGAAATAAATTGTTACCTTGAACTGTATAACCACATTCTTCTGTTAAAGGAATGTCGACCGGCTCGGATATGTTCTGCTGTTAGTGATGGATGTACTCTGAATGTGATGGTTTCGTTTCAATTTTCTATTCTGTTGTACTAACGAAGACAGGTTAGAACAAAAGTAAACATAAAATGTTTGTCGCCTGTTAACATTGGTTGGAATTAAGAATTAAAACATTGTATTTGAAACTGCAAATACAGAAGACATGTATCCAAATGTCAGTTTAGTGATTACTGTATAATTCTTCATACTTACATTTTTTTATTTTAAACCCATCTTTAGATTCTACCAAATGCCAATTGGCGCTGCGGCAATTACCGTTACTTACGACGACAAAACCTCCTAGATAGAGAAGACACTATTAGTTCTCAACAAGTTCCCTCACTGACCACTAGATGTGTTCTATGTCAACACTCAAGCAACGCGAGGGTGGCCATCGCAGCGGACTTGTAAGTAATCTCCACGAAAATGATGCACAAGTTTTAGCCCAGTTCGGCGACTTCTATACATTTACATATTCAAAGATGTTGATGTGACGTATTGAATTAAACGAGAAGCTTTAAGGAAAACTTTTCTATGACAAATGTTTATACAGAAAACGATTTTAGAGAAAACATATTTTAGGACAAATGCTTTTAGGACAAACGACTTTAGGACAAACAATTTTGAAGATAATTTATTTAAGGAGAAACGATTTAAGGACAAATGATGTCAAAGCAAATGTGTTTTAGGATAAACGAATTTAGGACAAATGGTTTTATGACAGACGATTTCAGAGAAATATTATTTTAGAACAAACTACTTTAGGATAAACGAAACTGGGAAAAACGATTTAAGGATAAAAAAAAATTCTGGCTGTTAGTAGATGTTTGGACAAATGACTTCAGGACAATCGTCTTTAGGACAAAAGATTTTACAGGAAACTTATTTGAGGACAAATAACTTTAGTAAAAAATACTTTATAACAAACTACAATAGGACAAATTCTGCTAAAGCAAATGCATTTTAGGACAAACGAATTTAAGACAAACTATTATGAAGAAAATTTACTTTAGGACAAACGACATTAAGACAAACGATTTTAAGTCAAACTAAGTCAGAGCAAATAAACTTGAATAATGGTTTTAGGACAACCGCGGCCCTAATATGACGCTAATGCATGTATGTATAATTTTTTTCCCTAATTTATTACTTATGTGCTTGCTTAATATATATTTATTTTTTATTGGGTTGTTATGCAGGTCCTTTCGGGTGAACATATCTTAGTGAACTTCGGAACTCTTTCCTGGGCATGATGGTAACATCCAGTATGTGCACGAAGTTTGCCGCAAAAATTAACACCGATAATGGAGGAGCTAGCCCCTGGTTGTAGCTATACCTTTAGAAACTTATAGAGGGTATGGTTATAATACACTGGCATGCCTGAGCTTAATCATATCCAATGTGCATATTTATCTCTGCAGGTTGGTGCTTCATGATGGACTATAGTTATTTTTTTAAATCAATGAACCTAATTCCGTGATTATTCAACCCGTACTTTTATATTGCATAGTATTTGAAAAATGGTAACGTAAAAGGCCTTAGCTTAATTTTTTTCAATGTGCAGGCATTTATATGTAAACATAAGCATCTCATGCTGAAGGTGAGGAAATAATTTAGTATACAATTGTAATTTTTTTTTTTACTTTGGAATAACGCAGTTATACGGAAATATAAATATAGTGTTGTTCGGCCCATGAAGCATATTATTGTACTTTCGTTCTTGGCCATTTTTCCTTTTTTCTAAATACGAAGGGGAGGGGGCATATCCCCTTACATTCAGCTGTTTTCAGTACAGTTTATATATATTTTCAGGGCAAAATTTCCTTGGTTTTCCCAATACTAGGAGAATAAAAGTACTATACATTATGCAAGTTACTGGCGAACGCAATGTCACAATGGGTGGGCGGGACAAGGCAAGATGGTAGGAGGCTTGGATTATTATCTTCGCCTTGCATCGCTCAGCTAGTAAGGCCATGGAGGAGGAAATTCCCCTCCACCCCCTCCAACATTCGAGCATGCTTTGAACTCTCCACCTTTCAGTGTCGTCCACTCTGTGTGTCTATCTCTCACGCTCTTCCCCTCTCCAATACCATGGAAGGTGTTCCCATGGAAGTTATTTTCTGTTATTCAGTTGCATATGGCATGTTTTTATGAAAAGTAGACGATCTATTTCAATACACTCTGTATTACATACCATAATTTTGTCGTTTCACTACCATGAAAAGCGATGGCATATTTTATTTTTCCGGCACAAGTATTCGTGATATCCTGCAGTTGGCTTAATCTTAACAAAAAATAAGTTACAGAGCAGCTAACTGGATTTTTTCGAACATAATATTCGAAACACAACCAATTTGAATTCATTTTTAAATTGTCTTCGTAAAAATATTGTTATCCATTTATTAAGCTCATGCTCTTCTTTTTAATTATGGCTGATATGTGTAATGATTTGCGAAATTAAACACTGCGTATCGCGATTCAATGGCGATTGAACGACCATAGCTTTATTACGAATGACATAGAGAAAACAATACGATGACATAGAGATAACAATAGGTGGCGCTAGTTGTTACAGTTTTGATACAAATCATAACAATATGTTATAGAAAATATTAAGATTATAAAGTTTCTCTTTATGAAATATTTTATCTTTTCAGAAACCATGCAAATTAATGTTTTCTAATATATTTATTTCAGTACACGAAGTTATTCATAAATTAAAATGAATTTAGGCAAATGAATGCATCAGTCAAAGCAAAATACTCTTATGCCTTGCCAACATGTTATCGCAACTATTACTGATTTTTACCTGTGGTAATTTTGTCTTCGATGAAACGTACAGGCTCTAACTAGTGAAAATATTACTATGCGAAAAATAAGTATGATACACATTGAAAGTAGAAGCATTCAACAAGAATTTCGTAAATGTTCACGAAAAAATTGTTTTTAAAGGTTTTTTACCTTTAAAAACAATTTTTTCGTGAACATTTACGAATTTCAATGATAATATATTGTGATGAGCACCTGGGCAATGAACAGCCAGTAATACGAAAATATACAAAATAATATGCTAGTATGTGCATAAATATAAACTATTAGAAGATGCTTTAAATTTCCTGGGATTAACTAACAGAAATATGAGTAAATAATTTACTGAAATAGCATAAAATATGTAAATTATTTATTTGCTGTAGCTCGCGCCGGCCACGAGCTCGTGTTACGTATGGTCCGGCTCTGTGGGGGTGACCCATCTGGACTCTCTTCTTCCCCCAGTAGACCTTCTCGCTGCTTCATCCCCCTTCCCCAAACGAAAGAAAGGGTAGCCCAGGGAATTATTGACAGCTGCAAGACCTGGCTGGCGTCAGAGCCCCTCCTCTACCATCCTCTTTAAAAAGCCAATGAGATTAAATGATGAGCAAGAATATTCTGGGGACTACGAACCTCGGCACTATGTGGCCTTTAGAGAAATTACTGGGAGATGGCCTATGACCCTATACATACAAGACACAGCTAAACTGTCGGCTGTATTGGTAGAAGCCTTCTGGCTGAGTGCAGTAACCGCACGAAGTCGACTGCAGTGAGAGACATTGGCGAAGGGGACGAACGGCGATTGCAGACTGAGAGGTGATGGCAGTCGAAATGTTTGTGGTGTGAATGGACGAGAGGGCGTGATATCTGACGGGCGAAGGCTACTGTGCATGAGGGTGCTCAGATGACTCTAGATTATTGCGGACTGGTGAGATCTGGACTGAACTGAGGTGGGACTTTATAAACATGTGATATGGACTTAATTGTAAATACTGCAACTGTCAAATATGGACACAATTTATAACGTGATTCAATAGGTTTTGATACACAATTTATTAAGACTGATTATAATTATTTAATTTCATTACTTTCTTTGAGGTAAGTGTAAATTGTGTTGATTGAAATAATTTATTGTAAACAGTATGTGACAACAATTTATTGTGAGATGTTGAGTCGAGAGAATTTTATTTGTTGTTATTGTAAATAAAAATTAGGAAATTATAGTTAAATTCTATTTAATCGAGACGTCCATCTCTTAACAAACTTGATTTAGCTCACTGAAATTGAGAGAAAATTATAACAGTATGTCCCCCAGCTTTTCTTTAAAGTTTTCAATTTTGAGAAAATGTTCCATCTTAACATTTTTCGGCATTTCCTTGACATTCATGTAAACCATATTCTGAAATGAATGACTCCAAGCAAACTTTTACAGTCTTGTATGTTTTATCATGCCACAATAATTAATATTTTGTAGAACTCTATAGGTTTCTATGTTTTTTCTTCCATCTTAGATGCACCTCCTCTTGTTGCATGAACACAATATATATAACTTGGAGTCCAAAATCTCAACGTGTCCAGAAATTAATGTAAACCTGCTGTCTGTAATCACATATATTCATTAAAAATGCTATACATAATGTAATACGATTTACTTAATATAAGAATATTAATAAATAATAAATGAGCACATTTCGAACTGGATAATAAAATGTAAACGAAACTAATATTTTATTATAAAAAAATTAAACTTCATTTTTGTTATTTACTTTCTCCGAACACTTCTCACAACGAAACAGAGGGCCTGGCATTAAAGCTGTAGAATTTTACGCTGATGATGATATTTACTTTTACAGTGTTTCCTTGATATTCATTGCACATTTTTTTACAATGAAGATAAATATATTTTTGCATTCTATGATGAATGAGATGGATTGGAAATGATTTGTCCCACACCAATTATTGTATTTCCACATTTAGCATGTGAAATATGATACACTCAAAAACTTGGAATACAATAAATGTCGTAGTTTAATTTAAGGACAAACAATGACATTTAGACTGCAATGTCAGTATGTAAATTCGATTCTGAATCACCCTGATATTATTGTGAACATGATCAAAACCAAGATATTTTCTTTTTCAGGTATGTTTTCATTGTTAAATGGGTTGTATTAATTATTAAAATACATACTTACTGAAAAAGGCAACATATCATATATGCTAGTGGAAATGCTTTGAATAACACCTCTTATACATCGTCCAATCAAAACAGGCTTTAAAATCGATACTATTCAGGTTTAGAAGGCACTCTGATAGTAAGTGGAAAAGTACTACTCGCCTGCACTGGTCTGCAGCCATTAAAACAATTTTCTTATCACAGGTCGTCTGGCAACACGAGTGCAGTTGGCTGTGCAAATCCCTTGCGTGTGTGTAACATAGTGTGTCCGCAATTCCTGGAAGACGGAGTCGAGCACAAACTAAACTTTTATGTGACTTTCAGGGTGGTCGTATAGTGGGACCCCGAGATAGTGGATGGATGTTCATTATAATTGCCAATTTCCCTACGGCATGATGTGTCAGTGGTCCATAGGGGGTGGAGAAGATGGGTGACAGAGGGCTCTCCCAGTCACCTACTACTACCAATGCCACTTCGTTGCACTGATGCATGACTGTACAAATGGAATGTTTGGGTAGCCCTGCCTGACAGAACAGCAACCGCACATGCAATCAACATGCAATCAGAGCCACTGAGTTTCCTTCTGTGTCTTCACGAACCATAAACAACGATTGTTGGAGGTAGATTTACGTCTCCCTGTTCCTGTGGAATGTTTACCCCTGCCACCTGCTCATTGTCATGAAATTTTGCGGTGGTGTCGGGAGAGGATGTGTTCAAAAACTGATTGGTTTGTTGTTTAGCGACGAAAGTCATTTTTGCCTTGAACAATGCTATTTCCACGTTCACGTTCGTAGATGTGTAGGTGAGAGGAACAATTTTAGGAGTATTTGCACTCGTCATATCGGACCTACATCTGATATTACGATATAAGGGACCACAAGTTACACATCCCGATCGCCTCTGGCATACATTCAGAGGAGTGACGACTGCATCGTGCCTCCCTGACATTGTTTAGCCTTTCCTTTGGCCTAACTTTCCACACTACAGGAACCTTTCTTTGAGCACGATAATGCATGTCCCCCATGTCGTTACGGCAAAATAGCATACTCTACACCAGGGATGCTCAAACGGTCGATCGCGATCGACCGGTCGATTACGAGAGCTTAAAAAGGTGATCGTGGACATATGTCCACATTCCCTCAATAAATTAAAAATAAGCGCCTTCCGTCGGTCACTCGTACGGCGACACTGTGAAACGTAATAATAAAATGTAAAGTCACGCCGAAAAGAACGCTACACACCGCCTGAGTTGTCGGCGCGGCTTAGTATTGTTTACTCCCATTGCTTGTAAAGAATGGCTTTCTGGATTAAGAAACCGCCTTGTGAGTTTTATTCCGTTTTGGCAAGTTTGCAAGTTCGGTAAAATCAAACAACAATTTTATCCGTCGCCTGGAGCGCTAATCGTTATGAATATTCTCACTAGGTCGCGCTCTCTTCGAAAAATGGCGGCAACGATTTACAAAATGTAAACATAACCTGATCAAAGTGTACTCAGTATAGTAACACGCGAGTGTAGCTGGGGCTTAACCAAAAAAAAAAAAAACTTACATTGGTCAGCAGGCTTACCATCTGTTATGTTAGATCTCAGTTCTACCCCCTTACTTTTTTTGTCGATCGCTTGCCCCCCACTTTTTTGCGGTCGATCGCTGATGGTACAAGTCTTAGCACCCCTGCTCTACACAGTGTTAATATGATACTGTGGCCTGTGATATCTCTATAGCATTTCCCGTAAATGATAGGGCGGCGCCTGAGATCCAGCCCAACCCCAGCAGTGATGAACGGCCAGATACGCCAATAATTACGGCATTATAGAAAACCTGGACTGCAGTATCCCAGAGAAACATTCAGCGTTTAACGACAGGTTACATGTCAGAATTGCTTAATGTGTGGCTATTCGGTGTTGTTACACATGTTATTATGGTGTCTGCTTTATGTGTTGCATTTAATGTTCTGGATGTCCAACATATTAACTCCTTCTTTTGTACTTAATTTCAGACAAACACATGTATTTATATGGGGCGTTTTCGTAAATGTATTTCCACTAGTGAAAAATAGAGCACATGCAATGCTACGGAAGATCACTCAGGCGCTTTCTTATCCAGTTATGATGTACCACCTGGCATAGAAAATAACATCCTCCTATTCTACACTTTTGTAAAACCATACTGAGCTAATTTAAGGACAGGTATTTAAAAGGCAGCATTGATCAGTATTGTTTCAAATATGTACAAAGCTACACTACATAGTATAAAAGAAAGTCCCTGGCGCGCGTCTGTCTGGATGACTGTGCTAAACTAGAGGACCACTTAACGGATTTGGATGCGGTTTTAACTGTTATAATCCGCATTTATCGAGAAAGGTTTAGGTGTATTAAAAATTTCCCTAGCATTTATAGGAACTGAGCATTAAAGGTACCAGTAAATCAAGTCGGGAAAAAAGTTTGCCATCAGCGCGCTCTCATGGAATACGCTGCGTAATTCTTTAGAGATATAACAAAATCATGTCGAAAGAGTTGTGTAAAATCAAATGATCTACAAAAAAGGCAATGGTAGTATATATCTATCTTTAATAGATAAGTAGTAATAAGCGTATTTACAATTTAAATTATGCAGTAAAATAAACATAAATTTCACTCTATTTTCTAACCATAAAGAACTTAATAATTATCAAAATTAATGAATTCATAAATAAAACGGTTTAATGTAGATAAGAAATGTCCTTTACAGCGTACAATTTGGCCGAACGTAACAAAGCTAGCACTGAAAACCAACGTGAGAGAAATTACGTCTTCAGAAGATAACAGCATGTTTACTGACATGCTTCTTAAAGTCGGAAATTGAGAGCTTCCAATGGATTGTAGAAAAATTTCTCTCAATAATGATATGTGTGTTTTAGTCACTGAACACTAACAACTGATACATAACGTATACCCTGAAATACATGAACTTCATAATAAGACACAATCGTGGTTCTAAGTAAGAGCGATATTATCGCCTACTAATGAAGAGGTCGAAAAAATTAATGAATTAGTGCTTGCAAAATTTAATGCGCAAACACAATTCCATTACTCAGTAGATACAGTACCCGACAGTGAAGAAGATAGCACTATCACACAGAATTTCTTCATTCATTAAATCGTTCTGGCATGCCACCACACAAACTCATATTAAAAGTTGGAGCTCACATAATTTTATTGCGCAATATAAATTCTCCGAAATTATGTAATGGGACTCGATTACAAATAAAAAGTTTATGAAGTTATCTCATTGAAGGTACTATTCTAACTAACTGCGGTACTGGAGAAACTGTTTTAATACCTAGAATACGAATGACTTCCTCATTAGAATTTTAATTTTAAAAGAGTAAAATTTCCAATAAGAGTTTGTTTTAGTATGACGATAAATAAGGCAAAAGGTCATACACTTAATTTGGCTGGAGTGGATTTGAGTGGAGCATTTTTTTTCACATGGATAACTATACGTACTCTTTTGCGTGTCACGTCAAACATAAATCTTATTGTGTTGGCGGTCGTAGGCAAAACGTTTAAGGTTGTATACAAAGAAATTTTCTAAACAACTATCATATAATATTGTTATAATATATATGTATTAATGTGGATAAAGCGAAGGAGTTAGTGCAGTATGTCAGGATCGTGGTAAATGGAGGTCCATAACCTCTGCCTACCCCCCTGGGAGATAGGCGTGATGTATATATATGTGTGTTATATTGTATATGATAGTAGTATTGTTATGGTATTTTCCCAATTTATTTATAAGTGTATCGCTGTAAAAACTAAATTGTACCCGGCCGAAGCCGGGCCGGGTAACTAGTACCACTTAAGAGTATAGTAAATGGGAAAAAACACTGACCAAGACCAAAATCCAAAGGAAGAAAGGATACATATCCAAATGTGGGTCCCGAGTACAGCAAGGCAGATGATAAATACATCAATTTGACATTTGGCAAGCAGGCAAAATTCAGTCATCTGTAGGGGATATGATAACACCTGACTGCGATACATTATGTGCGCCATGTATTCAAGCTCATTATGAGGTCGACGAGTTCTATATGCTTCATGGCCCATTCTGCTTGTAGCAGCAATCGCAGCTGTGGAGTTGTAGTTGGCAGCTGATAACATGCTGCTTGGCATCACCCATAAATTCCCCACAAATATTCTATTGACTTTAAGTCCAGGTACAATTCAGGCCATTTCATGTGGGGAATAACTCCTCTCTCCAGAAGCTCAGAAACAGCCACTATACAAAGAGATGTTGCATTGTCATTCATGAAAAGGAAATTAAGGTACACATCACCCTGTAAAATATGAATGTCAGGAAGGCTAAAATTGGCAGAGTAGTGTTCACTAGTGACTGAGACCCCCCGGAAGATATTGAGCTCTGCGCGGCAACCAAGCATTATGCTCCATTAATGAAAGCTCCGCCACTTACAAACCATGATTTTGGATGCTATTGGAAGGTTGATTGCATGTTCTCTCCTCATTTCAGATCTACATATTTCCGTAATCACTAGTGAGAATAAAACATTACCTATCTGTAAAGAGCACTCGACCCTGTTGCTGAGCTCCCCAGTCCTTATGTTCCCCTCATCAGAGCAAATGTAGTCGCTGATGGATAGGTACCAAGAGTATACACTGTTCTGGTAGCTCAGAGAACACTCTAACTTTGTGTAGTCTGTGGGCCATGATAAAAGGTGATATGAGGCATCTTGCAGTGCATTCTATTCGTCTTGCAAATTCGTCTGCTTTCAACCAAATGTCGCCTTGCTTATACAAGATATGTACTAGTCCTACATCACCATGGTTGCTCGTGGAGAGTCACTACTATACCTTCGTGCAGCTGTACCTGTCGTTGCAAATGCCATCTTATCCTGTGACATGATGCAGTGTGCGATCCCGTACTCCTCAGTCACACTTCCATCTTCTTCCATCTTCCCAGTGATTCGACCTCGGGGAAAGTCATGCAGATGTTGTATATGTTAATTTATTTTTGGTGTATTATACGTGAGACATCAGCTAGAACACTTTGAACCCCTAAGTGCACTGTGCAATATCTTCAAATGTAATGCTGAGCATACAACACACTCGTGATTTATACCCTTCAGATATTCTCTCAGTATGTCATGCTACATATATGCAGGTGACTTACCTTACCATACACTAGGCAATCTCCTGATTTGTTTCTACAGAATGTTCTACCTGTTAATTACATTGCTATGTTAATGTTTCCATTTTGTGCTTCGCTTTACATGTTAGTGTAACATATAAAATTGTCTTGCTACAAAGAAATTAAAACTGACTATTTGTTATGGTTGACAAACAAAGCTACATAGGACAAGTATGTTCATTTTCAGGAACTGAATAAATGTAGGAAAGCCCAGTAACTAAAAATCAATAATATTTATATATACTACCATTTGATGCTAACAACAGAATCACCATCATTTAAAATACTCACCGAAGGAACAGGGAACCATGCAGTAAAAGGTGTAGTCCATATATGACAGTAAAATGTTTTTTACAATTATCACAAATGCTCGGATAGTCCCCATGCAGATGCATGCCATACACAATAGTCAAACACGTTTCACACATTAGCGAGCATGCCTGGTGTTATTGCAGCCACTTTAGCGAAGAAACTCTTCTCAGTTTGCGAGCCGTCCGGCAGTGTGGCTGCTCCTGGTTTCACACCGCGATGCAGAGGACAACGTTTTGAGAGATGCCTGTGCGCCTACATATATGAGGAAATAGGTCCGCTCATATGCCACTAAGTACCGAGTGAGAGAGTTATTGGCTATCTCACACATCGGAAACACAGTAGGTTTATAGGTTACCAGGGAGGTGCAGAAACGCAGTGTGTACAATACCTATTTTCAGTAACATGACCATGAAGTGGCCATCAGCGAAATAACTATACGTTTTCAATGACGGGTTTTACTCAATGTTAAACCCTAACAGGAGGCCCATACAATGTCCCAGTAGCTTTGCCGAGCTGGCAGCCTAAACAATAAAAGTTGGCACGAACCCGATGAAAATTACGAGGGTTACAAGTCTCAGTGCGTTTGAGCTGGCCGAACCGGATGGCGTCGCGGTCTCTGGGTTACAAAAGAAAAATTAAGTTCCGGACAAAGACCTATAATGTTGAAAAATACATGATGACCAGTACAAAGCGGGTGAAGGCCTAGGACACACGGCGCGCGACCGCCCCCAGCAAGTGCTACAGACCAACAGACGAATATGGCAGAGACCTGCCGAGACTCCAGCTCAAAAGCTTGCGAAGGACCCTAGAAAATCCATAACACTTACAAGAAAAGAAGCAATTACAATTCCACAAATTTTCGTTGAAATAGAATACAGGATAACAATTCATTGTTAATTTTTATGAGGAGATTACAAAAACGAAAAAAAAAAATTTGGCATACAGTTATTTAAGCAACATAATTTATAATATCATCGTGGCTGTCTATCTCAATCCGTTGCGATTGGTATTGATTCCGAATTTTTTTAGTACAAAATAAAAATTATAGAAAAATACACTTCGTCCTCATATTCTTATATTCAAGGGTGGCACCTGATGGCACATACTGGACGATTCCATTCGTACCCCAGGAGGGGTGAATGTAGACATGCTTGATTTTATTAAAAACAATGATAACTTACTGGCAATGAACCTCAGTTTAAAAACTGAGTGTCTACACACTCGGAAAAATATACATTGCTTTTCACCACACTCACACTGCACGCACACATACACATCGTGATGTATACACATGCAGAGAGGGTACATGAGGGGGTTGCTTGACCTCTACACCTATTGTAGCCCACTCGTTTGATTCATTTCTCCGGTTACTTCTTTACTTGGGGGTTTCATTGGTGATGCGCGTCGGCCCGAATCGTTACGCCTTTAGATGTTGCGTCGTGAGGGTATGAACGTGGGATTTTCACCTGACTCCGGCAGTACGCTGGACGTCCAGAGGATGGGGTGCACTCCCATCCCACTCCGTCGAGGCTGGAGTCGTAGAGGTGTAACCACTGTGTTCGGTTTGATTCCCCCAAGTAGATGGTACCTGGTTGCTGTGCAGGTGCAGTGGGACATTCGGGCATAGGGAGGGGACGCAGCACACGTCAGTAGATGAAATTAAGTTACAAAATCAGTTTCGGTGAAACTACAAGTAAAAATAATTTTGAATACGTTCATAATAAATTGTCTTACATGTGTCTTGAGAAAGTATTAAAAATTTGCAAGTTAAAGCCTCTTAATTTGTAAAGTTTAGGTCATTTTATTCCTCCAATAATTTAAGCAGAAAATTCTAAAAAACAATTTTGCTTTTAGTCTTACTTTCAACTAAATTTTATAAATTTCTAATTTTTTTGGCATAAATGCTTTTTTTTATATAATGGTACAAAGATAAGTGTTTTGCTACTCTGAAATTGTAACCAGCAGAATTTTTTACTGAATTAATAAATGATGTATAATAATCCACAATTCTATTTTAAAATTTTTTTGTTTATATTACTACCTATCTAGCCAGTAATACATTTCTACGAAATTAAATGTTTCTTTTAAATGTATGAATATGTGAGAATTAGTTGGATGTTAATATTCTAAATATCCATTTTGCTTCTTCACAATGTAATGCAAATATTTAAAAATAGATAATATCACATTAATCTTAAAAAATATGGCCAAAATATTTTTATCTTATTGATTTCAGTGAAGAAACAGCGCCAAGGAAGTAAGGCTACGAACATCCAGTTATTCCGCTTCTCTGAGAAAGTGATGCGCAACAAGGTGGAGAAAGCCCAGCTGTGGACGTATGTGCGTGGTACCTCTTACTACAGCAATGCATCGTATGAGGAAATGATGATGTCAAGAGATTCATGGGAGGCGAAAGAAGCGCTGACCATGAATGTTGATATAATGAAAGTCATCAGGACAAGTACATTGCAATCCTCTACCTCGTCTTGGTCAGAATCACCAATCCTGAGCTCTGTCATCATGAGCAAGGAAACTCAGCCGATTGGTCTAGGTGGTTGGATATCTATCGACATTGAGCGGCTCGTTACCGAATGGTTCAAACACCCCAAGGACAACTATGGTATTGTAATAAAATGTTACGATGTTGATGGCCGACAGATATCCGTCACCGACCATGAAGAGGAAGATGGCTCGTATGTAAGTTTTTCGTCTACAGGATATTTAAGTTAAACTAGTATAATTACTTTATTTTTTTTTCAGTTAATAACTTTGTAGTATAAGTTATGGTCCTTGGATATTTAAGAAAACAAATCGAAATAGGATAAATTATCTGCATTTTAAATGTGCTATATTACAGCAGAAAAGGTCAAAATTGGAAAAGCATTAAATGCGTGAAAGAGTTTTTACTTTTATATGCATTCAATAATATAATGTCAGTAATGCTTTATAAGTAATGGTTCTTTTTGTGTTGTGAGATGGCTTATCGATCTGAATTCAAAACATTATTTATCATCGTTATTTTGCTATAAGAAACCATCATTACAAATGTTTGGAAATGCAAAAAGTTGATACATTTATCCGGGTATAATCATTTTAATTTCCAGTGATAGAGTACAGCAAACGTCCTTTTCGATAAATAAGTTACTTTTCATGTAAATAATTTACATAAAGTTAAACTAACTAATAAATGTGGTAACACTGGTGTAAACAAAAAATGTATTTCTATAATCAATGTGACATTCCGTGTGACATTTCATATACATTATATTAAAAAATGGAACATATGTCTGTACACTGCAAGTATTTTATGAAAAACTGCATATCAAAAATTGTAATCATTTGCATTTTTATTTATGTAGTATCGGAGTATCCTACCAGATTGAAGTTACAATTACTAAGACACTGGAGCTCAATTTAAAAATAAAAGTGATAACTTAATTTATTATTATTATTTCCATATGCATGTAAATGCAATTTACAAAACCGCCATTTTGCAATATTACACTCAATATTTTTTATAAATATGCGAACCAGCAATAATCACTTAAAACCTAGAGCATATCAAAGTTTGTGAGGGATGGGTGTGTTGATGACAATGAATCGAACTTTTATATTTTATTAATTTATTTACAATGATATAAAATACATAAATATGTTATTTATAATAAACTTCATATATCTACTATTGACACACACATATTATTCCCATCAGTGAGCACATTATCTATGCAAGTCTAAAATATATTAAATTTATTATCACGGTTTATATACTGACACATAATCCGTACTTATTTATTACACATGAACATTTAAATGTAAATTGCTATACATTAATACCATTCAAAATGTCCGCCCCTCACCCATCAAATCCCACTTTCCCACATTCCATCCTGGTAGTCTCACTCTCTACTCTCCCAATGCTCACAGACTACACTCACGGTCAATGGATTGTTCATTGTTAGGAAGGTCCCAAACACCTAGTTTTTGTGGCCCTATAAAACTGCCTAATCCAGAAATATAATATGGGTTATATTGTTGATCTGACTTGGCCCACAAAGTTCTTCGCATCTCAAGTCGTGTCAATGAGGGTGATGAGCAGAAAATACATACTATGACTCCCAAGATATTTGATATTATAAATACAAGAGTGGCGTCATTCCTGATAGCATTATCGCAGTGTATGTATTCTGCCTCTCCTTCACCAGCTAATGGTGATGTCATCATGGAAGGATTGAGATAGGCATACCCGAGGGGAAGGGTTTCAGCACAAAGGCAACATGGCGACCAGTTACAAACAGAATCTGTAAATTCCGTATCTTCAAGTATAAACCCGAAAGATCACATAATCGTTCTGCTTTATAATCCTGTATATGCCTTCCCATTATCCTTCTTACCGATAACTATAGCCTTCTTGTTGTTTACTGTCATACAACCACAACTGTTCTGCTCCTTGGCTGTCTTCCTTCCCCTCAGGATGGGTGTGTGCAACTATATCCCATATATGAAAATATCTTGGTTTGTTATCTATGTTGACTGTGGGGCAACTTCTTATGCAGTCCGACTCATCTATCCAGGTTCTCCCTATCGCATAGTAGCAATCTTTCTTCTTTTCCTGCGGTACAGAGTTGCCAGTAATTTTGGCTATGCTGCGCATAGGATTGATAATACAGTTATAACCAGATTGAAATATTTTTGAATCTTTTATCTCACTTGTTATTTGATAATTTCTATCAGATGACATCCCTTGACCCTGGGCTTGTAAATGTCCCTGCATTCCACAGCTCCAGATTCCTTGGTGCCTACATCGATGAGGTACAGGTTTTACAGTCCCTGTTCAGAAGTTCTCTCACCACCAACGGCAGCCTTATAAACATTAGGTCTGTTGTATTTACTTCTGGCTTTCGGGTCCTGCAGTTTCCTCGATGGCACTGAGCACTCAAATGTCTTGTTTGGCCACACTCTCGCCATTCCTGATGCTTAGCTAGACGAAAGAAAAGCTCACTAGCAGAGACTATTTGTATCAATGTCTCACATGTTGGCTTCATACTACTTCAAAATGTCCAAGATGGAAAATCCTCCATCATTGCTATGGGAAAGTGTATCTGTCTGCAATGCATGCCGAGGCATGGGCTCCTGCTTAGTGAATTCTACCTTCAATACTCATGCAAGGGCATCATGCATGGTTCGAGGCACATCCAGGCATACCACTTATCTCACAACTCTATCGGTGATCGCATCGATGAAGAAGTCGACTACGATGGCATAACCTGCCTCCTCGGGGCACCCTTCCAGAGATAAATGGGAAAGCGACACTATATACTGCTATAGATTCTAGAGTAGCTTCACTTATCGCTGGGTATGGCTTCGCAGTTGGGCAGAGTGGGCATGTAGCAGGTATCGGTCACGGAACTGTATCTCGAAAGCAGACACCAATGTGGAGTACTCCAGTCGATGTTGCTCCAGCAGTAACTGTAATATACCTAGTGTGGGAGCTCTCAGTACAGCTGCGAGGTAGTATGTCTGCTGTTTGCCTGAACAGCCATTCAAGGTAGTGATTGTTTCAAACTGGAGTTGATACTGTCGCCAAGGAGTCTGACTATCGTAAGAGATGGGCTTAATTGTGACCCCCTTCCCCACACCTGGATGAATTATACCAAAGCTGCAGAGCTACACACTACTCTTTGAGGTAATTGTATTGTTAACAATTTGTCCTTCTTCCCCAAGTATCTCGGCTGCTTGTGTGGTGAAAGTGGAACCACATTCTTCACCTCTCCCATCATGCTTACTATTCTGCTGCTGGAGAAATTTCTGCTCCTACTTCTTTAATGCACTCACTTCCTGTTTTGTTTCATTCTCAACTTTTTCCACTGTTACATTAACACTGCCCCCTCTCTCATCAGAAACTACCCTTTCACTTGCACTGTCTATGATCTTGTCTATACATTCAACTCTCATATTCATTAACACACTATCACCTTTAGATTTGCTATCAACATTTACATTTAATGTGTTAATTTTTCAATCTTCAGATCCATTTACTGTGTGTATCCATATCAACTCTTCCATTTGTCATGCATATTTGGTGTTTTACATTTTCGCTAATGGTGTATATTTTATTATATACATGATCGTTTTGTATATATATTCCTATCTACATAATAATTTACTTTTTATATTTTCCTCATTGCATTATATATATTCTTGTCCACAAAATCACATAAATTTGTCATCAATGTTCATTTTCGTTAACATTGCTTACAATTTAATTAATTTTTTGTCGTTAACAACTCCTTTCAAGCTATTTGCACTTATGCTCACTTAGCTACTTAGAACCATAATAAATCCTCGTAGTGCTTTAAATTCAGACGACATAATTTTTTTCGTTAGCATTACCTTCAATAAAGGCACTGAACAATCTAATTTCATTTTCAATTAAATTCATTATTAAGAGCCTCCGTCCTACTTCTGACACCAGTGTTAAAAAATCGCTTAGGGTGTATCCAAGTTCGTCAGGCATGGAGGTCTTTATAAAAATAGAACAGTAAAATTAAATTTTCTTATTTTTCATAATGTTATAAAATAAACACAAATTATATTTATAGCAAAAAACCTACTTACCGCTTCTAGTAACATATTATTAGTAAAAGTGAGTGCAATACATAAACCGATTTAATTTATAATTAAAAGTCCTTATCACTGAATTTAAACTTTATAATCTCACTTAATCCTCACTTATTCGATTAACATGTACGATCATAAGCTCCATTGCAATCCAATAACATTATTCAAAATATATGTCACTCACATACTAGGTACCATTTTCTCAAAGTATAGCCCCTCAGTCTCTCACTCTACTGTCACGATGCTTGCAGACCATATCCGCTGGTCACTGCATAGTCCATCATTCCGATGGTACTATACATATTGTACTAAAAGCACTGCAAGACTGCTCGACACAGAAACATGCTGCAGCTTATTAGCTGAGCTGACCAGGCTCAGAAGATTTTTCGCAAGTCAAGTCTCACCATGAGAAATGATGACAAGAAAATTACACGCAAAGACTCCCAAGTCATTCAATTTTCTATATACAGGAGTGACATTAGTCTCGATAGGTTTACCACAGTACCTTTTCTCGTCCTACCATTCTCTGCTTACTGGTTATGTCATCCTGTGAGGACTATACTATTCACTCCCAAAGGGGAAAGGGAATATGCAAAGGCAACATGGCAATATGCAACATTATAATATTTACTGTGAAAGTTGTAAGATGCAAACTACCCTATAGTAATTTTAAATAATGTATTTGTGAAACTCTTTCATTTATCTGGAGAAAGTTAATGCTAGTAAATGTTAAAATAATTTTATTTTATCTTCTACGGCATTCTGTTATAAAATGCCTAAAGTGATATATTTCATTATAAAAATGTATACTGTATGTTGCATTTTGGAATAAAAGAAATATAATAAAATAATTTATATATAATTAAATGCCAGGATGGTGTTTTCAACTAATGCAGATTATCTTTAGAGTCATTTTACTCTAAGTTAATACTTAAATAATTAACAAGTTAGCAAAGATTCATAATTTAGTTATAACTCGTAAGTCCCACGTTGCGGCGATGCCGAGTACTGATATATTAATGAAATTTACGGTGGCTGGCATATTATTTTCTTGTCTCTTTCTGTAGCATCCTGTCAAACTGACATCATGGCGAAGGCAGCCAACGCGCGAGGTCTAACTGTGCCCTATATCGTCGAGCCATCGCGCAAACATGAACTGGTTCTTAGTTCTGGTGGGGTGGAATATTGTTGCTTCAAATAACACCAATGGGTTTTGGCAATGGCACCACGAATATTGAAAACTGTCGCCCACTAGCCTGGTTACGATTGTTCGTGTTATAGAATATTCAGGCAGTCCGCTAAACTGACGGTTTTTAAAGCAATGATAATATCCACCCGCTCCCCTGTTATAAAATGAGATGTTCTCATACCAGCGAGTAGATAGGAAAATTAAGTTTTGAATTTACTGGTATGATTTCTGGGCAGTTCGTTGTTCTTCTACACTTCTCACAGCGAAATTTTAGTTTGAGTTTAAGCCTTCTTCGCTATAATAAAATAAATGGTAGAACATTTTATTGACGAAAGAATATGGTACCGACTGCAAGAGAAAGGAATGTTGCAGCTAAGAATATGGTATTGTGTGTGGTAATTGATATTATGCATGTTGTATGTAACCTCTAAACACCTGGGTATGTACCACAGGTACGGAAACCAGATTCGGGACGTCCGCGCACACTCTGCGTGGTACTGCTTAAGGAGGCGGCACATGCTGAGGAGAAGCCATCTACAAGCATACATGAGGTGGCATATGAGCTGGCTAGCGACCACATCGGCATGTAGAGGGTTTGAAAAGTTCAACTGCTTCACCCATTTCACTACCAGAATATACAGGCATTATATGTAGACGACTATCATCATCAGACCCAATTTGCAAAATGATAACTGGAACAATACAACAGTAATTGTGGATATACATTGCACATCCTCTACACTGATTAAACGATTTCCATGAGTTACAGAATGTATGATGTACACAATGTGCATGGGTGGTCCGATGGTAAACCACATATCATCCACATATCCAGTTACTAAGTACGACTTTATATGAATGTGTAGTGTGGTCTAGTTAGCGATGTGTTACTTGGACAATGCTTCCCACCACAAAGGCTTACTGGAAACACATACCTGGTATTTCTGCAAGAAACATTACCTGAATTGCTGGAAGATGCCCTGCTTGACATTCGTAAAGAAATATGGCTACAACATAACAGCATACTGGCACAACTCGCAATCATTGTACATGAGTACTTGACAACATTAATGATCACTGGATTGGTCACAGAGGTCCTGCGACATGAACTGCAAGTTCCCTGGATTTGACACCAATGGATTTTTTCGTGTGGGGCCACATTAAATATAATGTGTATGCGACACCTGAGGAATCAGAAGGGGTTCTTGTTTAGAGAATAATCGGTGCTGCTGACCACATTTGAGTGATGAACTGTGTGTTCAGAAATGTACGTCAGACAATTTCTGGAAAATACAATGTCTGTATTGCAGCTGGTGGATGGCATTGGAACAGTTTCTGTGATCTTACAATTATTGAGTCGTGTGTTATTTACTCAGTTCTTATAACTAATGTGCATCTCCAGTGCTACCTGTGCATCACATAAGGTGTGGTGAGTATTGCTTTTCTCACAGGAATAACACATTCACTGAATGGAAAATTAAACATCCATTTCTCGAAAACTGTGAGTTTAGCATAATAACACATGGCAACATTTTTATTAAATTAACCAAAATGCATATGTCAACCGAAAAATCCTCACATATTTTGGAGGGTCACATTTTTTTCATGTGCAAATTTGATGCCAGCCCTTATTTTATCGTGGACGAGGGTGATATCGGCAAACCAATATATCGTGTATTGCACATCCTTGTTTGAAAACACATTAAACTGAAATTCAGAGAATAATTTCAGATAAAGCATGTTTTATTTGCAATAAACATGGGGTTTTCCTCCTCTTTTATGGGTGTGCGCTCCCTTAGGCAATAGGTAATATCTTTATTTTTTCCGTGAATTTTTTTTCGAGGAATCACCTACTGGAGTTGATCGATGATTTTTAAAAACAAGCATATGCACTGTTCAAAAGAATTAGCAGAACATGTTTAGAATAAATGCCGAACTGCATAGAAAAAATAATTTACTACTAGATATGCTACCACACATGCCTGTATTATTTATATATAAATTACGCAACAAATCACTATTCTGTTGTCATTCATTTTGACAATACAAGCAGAAATGTCCAAACAGTGTCGAACACAAAGTGGGAACAGTCCCCCAACCAGTCAACCAGTGTGGCGTTCATCAGAGTTCAAGAGCTTTAGTATTGTGTAAACCCTCTGTGAGCATTTATATCTGCCTGCCACCTATGTGGCGTGTTCTGTACAAGTCGATGGAGGTCTCCCTGCGTTATACATTCCCATTCTTGAATAGGTGAGAGTTCTTGGAGAGCCTGTTGTGCAACAGGTCAACCACGAACATATCTGTCAAACATATCCCACACGTGCTCGATGGGATTCAAGTTGGGACTCACCGGTGGTCATTCCATCACTTGAAAGTCCAGCCATCGCAAGACATCCCTGGTGATGCCCGCTACATGCGACCTGGCGTTATCGTGCATAAGAAGGATTTAATTGCCAATGCTGTATGCAGCAGCCACCACATAGCCTAACATGATCTGCTCGATGCTCTCCCTGGCGGTAAGACATCCTCGTACGACGATAAGATCCGTATGGCTGTCGACTCTAATGCCACCCCATAAAAAACACAGAAACTCGCTCAAATCTGCCGATGTGTTGGACAACATTTAGTATGTACCGATCACTACGGCGTCTCCATACACAAACACACCTATCACTTTGCGTAGAGGAAATCGTGTCTCGTCAATGAATAATAAAGCTTTCCAACATATAAAATGCAGTTGATGTGGTAATAGGCGATCTAAAGGCAAGATGCTCGATGTTGCTGCGTCAAGCTGGGTACTTGAATATGACGTCTAGGTCGTAAAGTCATTCCTCGTAACCTATTCCTTATAGTCTGATCGGAAACCGTGACTCCAGCTGCCATTCAGAGATCATGTTACAGTTCTCTGGCATTGGTAGTACTATGCCGCAATGCAGAGATGGCCAGATATCGGTCGTAATGTGGAATTGTAATTCATCGACGACCTTGTTCAACATGCCTGGTGAAATTATCTGTCTCGTTGTAGCGATTCCATAACCGATGAATGACAGATGGGGAGACATTTCGATCCGAAGCAACACTACAAAAGCTCCACCCTTCCTGGATCAATATGACTGCTCTTGCCACTTGTACGATATTGAGATGTCGCATCGCATGTGCTCGGTTGAATACGATCTCCACAATTGACAACTTCTGCCTGTGTACCTCGTTACGATACACTGACACACTGTGACACACTTTGTTTTAAGGAGTCACCTGACTCTGTACTGCAGTGCTAAGTCTAAAGAGGATGTATGACTCTACTATGTTTACACTAAATAGAAAATATATCAAGATATGCTATTAGACCACTTGTGCCACATGTAGCTAATCAGAGATAGCATACTAGATGTTCAAAAACTTGTTCCACCAATTATTTTAAACTGTGTATTTACTATTTTATGTACTATTTTTATCCATTAAAAATATTAAATTTTGTACTGTAAAAATAAGTTTTAAAAGTACTGAAAGTTTAGGAAAATATTAAATTTCCTTCAACATATTATAGTGAGGTGATGTAACCATTATATTAAGACAGAGTTAAATATTACTCTTGGAGGTGGATTTTCTTTCCCACTTGCACTTTTAACCTTTAAGTGATCTAATAAACAACATTTCTTACTTTTCTTTTTTTCAGATGTCTAAATTAAAATATTGAAATTTATAACCCGTAGATAACCTTGGAATATCTTAAATTATGAATAACTTATCAAACGTTATCACAGGTATCTGGTAATGCCCAGAATTTCTGACCATCATATCATACTGTCCACTTCCAAGCCAACCAATATTTCAGTAAAGATCACACTGAAAACTTTTATCGTGTTCAGGTCACAATCTTTATGCTCAAAGTCGGACATCATTCTCTAAAATACAACGTTCGCTAAATCAATGGTGATCACTCAAAACTTTTGCCATTTCTTAATGGCCAGTAAGCCGGGTTTAAGGCAGATGCATGGGCAACCATTTTCATGGATGCCCTGAAAGAGTGTTCATGACATCCCAGGCCAACAACGCAAAGAGTGTGTGGCAAATGCATGAACAGTCCCTTGAACTTGCTGAAATAAACATTTTTCAAGGTGAGAATCTTTCAGGCCATTCTGTTTCCTGGGTAAACCATGGAAATGGTGTCTCTTGTACACCATATATAATATAAAAATTAAAAATAATTTCTACAAATTTTTACAAATTACATTTTTATATCATCGAGAACATATCAGTTCGAAGATACTGTTTCCGGCCTTTTATATTGTAATCTGATAATGTATATGTATTTCTGCTCCATTGATAACATGTAAGTTTGAAGAAAGTTTATCCAGCCAGACATTTTAGGTTTTTTTTACGATAAGCTCACACTGCAGGCACATTCTAAGATCGTCAATGTCCTATGCATAATTTTTAATGTTTTTGTTTATTTTTTACAGCTTGACTGTAGACTTATCAATCTTTTCTCGCCCTCAAAATTGAATAAGTATGACTACAAAAACAAATTCATGGTATACTTCATTCTCTGTATTTTGGCCAGCCCATATGTTTTGGTCAGGTTTCGTTATTAGGTTATCCAACTGATGATTCCAACCCTCACAACACAAGTCCTGTGATACTTTCCATAGCAGCTCTACATTTTCTTGTAAATTATGAGTTTCACCAACCATTGGTTCGTAAATGTAAAATCCTCGAAGTTTTCACTGCATGGGGAGTCTTCTTGAATTCGCAGCCAAACATCATCAACTTTGCTGGTCAATAAATTTCATAGAGAAGAGCACATGAATATCAGAATAATTTTTGTAATCCTTCACTTATCGAAGTTCCTGTACTGTTCTCCATAGATACTGACTAATGTGAACACTGCAACTTCAAATCGGTATCCAATCAAATCTCTTCATTCACCTTCATCATATGTTGGAGCCAAGAAATTAAACCCGAATACATGCATTACTTATGTTGCCGAAATCGTTGTATAGTATTAAGCTCCATATCAGAAAACTTCGCAACTACATCACAACACAAGTTCCTGCTACAAACAGTTCTGTACAAATTCCGCAAAAAACAGGGTCCTTCCTGCGAATCATGAGAATCCTAAATTAATAGGGCACAACTAAATTTAATAATATTTGTTTATAAAAACTTATGGCTTCATTATAATATTAATTAAAGCATTAAAGCGTGTGTGTGTTGTCGATAACATAAATATTTATATATTGGTACACTAAATTAATGTTTATGTATTTGAATCCCGTTGACCTCTTCCTTATATCTTCTTATTAAATTAAAATATACATGGAAAATATATTTCACACAAGTAATTATAATTATATGTTTGCACAATACGTGTATAAGAAAAACAATTCGTAACCTTCGTAACGATCGTCATCAATATAATAATTCAGAAAACTTTTTACACTTCTGAAAATCTGACAGTGTGGTGCGAATAAGAAACATGTAGTATTAAAAGAAAATCATTTTATTTCTGAAGGAAAACCCATAAATTCCCAGGTAGGCTGTACAATTTATAATTAACTTATATTCATTATGATGTGAATATTTAATCGTTGTGTCCTTGAACATAGTAACTTCTTATGATTTGATGCAAGGCTTAAGATGTTTTTGCAAAATTTTTGTGCATTTTTCCATGTGCCTTTAAAGAAAATACATGACTGTTCAACTTATACGAATTTCAAACGTACTGTATATAGGTAACAGAGTGTCCTCCATACCCCTTGATAATGCCTGCTAATTCAACATGAAAGAAATAAGGCGTGTGTAGCATTTAAAATAAGTAATTGTACTATCATGTGACACATGTTATTCATGCAAGCTGTCATTTGACATGAACATTGTTCCAGCAACTAAAGAACCGACGATGAGAAACAATACAGAAAATTTGGCACTATTAGGACTTTCGGTTTACATAGTAATTGTAGTTAGGCCAATTATAACTAAATGTGTTATGGAGGGAAGTACACTGAAGAGCCATAAAAACTGGTACGCCTGCCTAATATCGTGTAAGGCCACCCCTCCCCCGAGCGCACAAAAGTGCCGCAAGACGACGTGGCATGGACTCGAATAATGTCTGAAGGTATGCAGGAGGCAATTCACAACATGAATCCTGCAGGGCAGTCCACAAATCCAATCGGCGCCAATTTGAGAAGGGTTGCACGTGTGTCACGTTTAATGATTCTCGTCAGTCATCGTTTGTCCCGTTCTTTCACGATATTTTTCCAGCCGCAGCGATGTCGAAGATGTGATGTTTTACTGATTCCCGATATTCACGGTACACTCGTGAAATGGCCGTACGCAATGTTATCGCCACCTCGGAGATGCTATGTCCCATCTCTCGTGCGCCGACTATAACACCACGTTCTAACTCACTTAAATCTTGATAACCTGCCATTGTACCAGCAGTAACCGATCTAGCTGCCGACCGCATCACGTTATTCTGATTGGTTCCATGCCTCTGTTATTTGCATACGCACGCCTATAACAGTTTTTCAGCTCTTCAGTGTATGTTGCAAATTTCAGAAGTTATTGTTTTGTAGCCATACTCAAAAACCTGCCAGAAAAGATGATTGCAAATATTTTGAAATGGTCTGCATTATGAAACTTATTTCCGGTATACACACTAAAATTTTCCCTGTAAGTTTACACTTGTTTATCATAAATTAATAACATCGCTTACAGTACGATACTTATGTATTGTCATATGAGGAGGTAACCAGAACTCTTCAGAACTCTTGGAAGGGAAGTTGAGAGGTTAAGAATTCTTATGTAATCAGGCTGCATCAAGGGCGCTATAACCGGGGAAAATTGAGTTTATCCATTAAATATAATTTTAAATAGTTTTATAATAAAATTTTACTTAAATTTAAATACAATATGTAAAAAAATTTTTGCAAAATTATAATTTCCAAACTGTTTAAATTTCCTGTTATTTTAGGTCACTGTCCCAAGTTCTTACCTTGAGTTCACCATCACGTCCGCTCATATCAAATAAAGCCACCTTTGGAAATCACTGACCTGACCGTTAATTAACAGAAAGTTAAATAAAACGCGAAATATTATAAAAGAAACGACAATGCTGTTTTTCTGATTATTTTGCCAAAGTGATTTCGATCGAACCTAATAGACGCTTCCTCCCACTGTCTATTATAGTTATTTTTTTTTACTATTTTGTGTTTTAAGTAAGCTTTCATAAACATATATTTATAACACACCTAGTTGATTTTGTGACAGTTTAACAAGTTTCAATCAACATACATTGGCTTGGTTTCCTGTTTTAATTTCCTCGCTATTTAAATAATATAACAGGAATTGAATGGTACTACAAGTAACAAACTTTAAGTAAACTTGTATTTAATTTTTATATGCAGAAGTAATAATATTGAAGTTTGCAACCAAATCTCCGAAGTTTTTCGCTGAGTTATTTTAGTTTTATATTAATTTTTTGTAACTGGTTCGCAGTGGCATAGCAGGTGTGCGTTATACACCACCCACGTAAATTTTATAAAGAGAGCAAAGGCATCTTAATCTTGAAGTTTATTAAGAGCCCTGACGTGCTCCTAATTTGGGTAATATAATGCATCTGCTTCAGGTTATCCCTATGTTCTATGCCATTATCAGGGAACTTTCCAATACGGAAAATAAAGAAAGGTTTTCTATATACAACAATGTACAAGAAAGGGCTGAACTAATTGCAACTTTTAAACATACGAAGATAGGGTCGTTTACATTTGAATTAGTGACATATGTGGTTTATAAGTAGCAAATAACGTGTTACAGTGCTTGGGAACTAAAATTTTCGTTAAGATCCTCGGAGAATAGTCTCGTATATCGCACACAAAAGCTTTCTGTGCTCAATTTCGCTGCGAAACCTTTCTTGAAGATTTATTTAGGTTTAGAGATGCGCACCAAGTCGCTAACCTTGGCTTTAGACCAGAGAGAATCCCTCCTCTTCATTATAGTCTACACTTTTCGAAGCAAGGAGTTGTCTTTTACATATTTCGGCTTAATGTGTATGGTATAGTGCACTGAAGAGTTATATTCGCTAACGAGTTGCCATTTGCAGCGAAATGGCTCCACATCTTGCCCTTCAGAGTCATTTTGCATCTCTGTATGATAGATGCTTTGAGATTGCTGTATGAGGAATAATTATTTACATTATGTTTCTTCATCAGGGCCTTAAACTTTGAATTGTAGAATTACTTTCCCTGGTCAATTTGCAGATTAGTTGGGCTGCATCCTTTACACAATACATCCGCCATGGCATCGGTAACAAAGCATGCATTTTTCTAAGTGACTGGTCTGGCCAAGGCAAAATTGTTTCAGGTATCGATGACTACCGACATTTATTTGCAGCTTTTGTTAACCCGAGTATATAGTATCATCTTGAATGAGGTCGCTTGAAACAGGTAGTTCATCCCACAAATCATGACCTTCCGACAACGGTAGTTGCACCTGGTGGCCGCAGGCAGTTCAGGGGCGATACCCAACCGACTCACTGTATGTACTCTCCCTCCTTCAGTTCTTCAACAATCGATATAAACTCGTTGGTGTGCGAGTAATTTCCAACCGTTTGCAAAGCAATAAGTAGTTGCAGCCTATCGACCAGCTCCTTCAGGTCATCCCAGAATATGTAGTCGGTGTTCTTGTAGTCGTCTATCTTCGTCAAACCTTCCCCACTTTTCAGTGCTATGTAATTGAAGAGATCTGCAACAATGCCGACTTTTTTGTGATTATCGTCCTTATAAGCACCGGTCTCTGGATCATTATCTTGGTAAAATGCACGAGTGAGTTCGAGCAACGTCTTGTATTCCAGCAGATCATTTTCTTTTGACACCCTGGTCTCCTTACAAAATAGAAGTTTGTAAAGCCCAGGTGTTCCACTCATCTTGTAATCGCCTACTTGGATGATCCCATCTGATAGAAACTCTCTTTCATCAGCTAGAAGGAACCATTTATCATTATGCCTCTTTACAACATAAATCATATCATTATTACATTATGTGTACGATCGTAGGTATCAACAAGTTAGTAAGTTGGGTTTTAGGGCTCCCTTCCACAACTTTTATTTTGTGGCAAATCCGCATCCGATCCATCGTCCCGATCTGTTTGTACGTCATCATGTTTCCACTTCTTCGTAGGCTCAGCAGTATCGACAATTTCGGTCTTCACAACTACAGGTGCTTCATCGTCCTCTCTTAGTACATTAAGACAATGAGTAATGCACTTAAAAAATTTCTTCACTTATAAGGATGTGCAAATATCTGGGTGTCTTGGCGAGCAAATATTTTGATCGAAGAGACTGAATAACTCGGTGCAGGTCGCTAGCAATGTCCGAGTTAGTAATAAAAAAAAAATGGTAACTATTGCTCGCTTTTACAGGTTTAGTCATTAATCTCCAACAAAAAACTTTCTATCTTATTCAGGCATTCGCTGTAGACATTCATTATGTCCCAGCTGTATTTTGAACGTCTATTTTCGTGGCGAGGCGAGAAATAAATTTTTGAATTTACATGTATTATATTGTTCCAGGTTTTACCATTTCTCTTCAATTTGTGCAGTTGCTACATTCAGCCTGTCAGAAATTTGCCTTTGAACATCGTTACATGCTCGTCCATAGCCATCATATCGTGGACGATCTAAGTCTTTACTCGCTACTCTTCACACTGACCTCAGACAGGTAGTTCCCAAAGTGTTTTGTTAGGTCAAAATAATGCACAATTCCAAAATGGTGCCATTACCAGTTGAAGGACGAATTGTTAAGTAGCAGAATCCTCAGATCGTTCGGGTTCACCAACATTTCAATTTATTCTTCTACCAACGTCACAAGTACCATCGTTTCTTGGTACAAGAGAACTTCCATATTTGTATTTGTCAAGATGCAGCTTGGGGATAATTTATTTCAATTTCGATATGCTGTAACTCATTCTGGGCAATCGACGATGAACTGATCGAATCCCCATCGGAACCTCTCATTATAAAGGGGCCAGTCCTTAAAGACCGTCAAAAATCCGTACATTTGTTTTCAATACAATTTACAGAGATGATTAATGTCTAATACTACCTTGTCCGTATTTGCATGATCTTTGCAAACATGCCACAAAATCTATTCATCCATGCAAAATCACCAACGTGTTTACATCGTCGCGGCTCAACAGTTTTGGTATGCGCGAATAAGTCTGGCCATGGAACATACAGTACACATTCGCACGCCGTCCCATGCTAAAGTAGTCCTCTACACAATTTTGCTTCTCGCAGGCGATGTCATTGAAGACGAACACGAAATTCGTCAATGCAGGGCTCGGTGGAATGAAAGCTTCGTTATCACTGCGTGGGTAAATCCCACTATATCCACAATCTGAATAATGCATGCCATTCGCTGGTATGTTGGGTTCCTGGAGCGATTTAGAATATAAGTACACATTCTTGAACAAATGACCGTTCTCTTCTTCCAGCAGACTCGGTAAAATGGACATCTTGGAGCTATTTGATGGTCCTGCGATGATGCACTTCACTGTGTTCGGAAATGGGCTTCCACGTCGTGCTTCGTGGGAGATGGATTCATCTTCAGCAGTAATGTGTTTTGGTAGAAAAACATATTGCTTGACAATATGAATGGTTTCATTACTCTTGTGTTATGCATGTGGTGATAATCGTGTTTCATGTGCTGCTGATTGTGATGAATGTGGTGCTGATTGTGATGCATGTGGTGCAGATTGTGATAAATGTGGTGCTTCTTGTGTTGCATGTGGTGCTGATTGTGGTACATGTGATGCTGATTTTGGTGCGCAAGGAAGTGATTGTATTTGTACAGAATCAGTGATAATTATTTTAGAATGTATCTAAAGCATCACTCCAAGTAAACTGCCTCTGACAGAGTTTGCATTGAAATGTCATACTCTAAGTTTTCATCCTGCAGGTAGTTGCTTCATGTCTGCGCACTATGCAAAAAGCTGTAAAAGTTTTACAGACGAAGCATCAAAGGAAATGCATCATTAGCACATTATGTCAGTACTGTTCGAAGTCTAGATGGTACTGACTCAAAAAAGTACAAAATGAGCATATTTATACTTTTCATGCTCAGTTTACTACAATATCTCAAAAAGGTAAGACGAAATTCGGAAAAGGTGTCATCAATATGCTAATCAACAGACTACCATTGGAGCAGCACATTCCTGTGTACAGTTTCTGTATACAAGGACCGAAGATAGTTAAAAGGCTATCATTTGTTGACACAGGCATATATGAACTGGGCGAAGCATGCAAGCAGCATTATATCGCTTATTCCCAGCACAAGGATCTCAAAACTAGGAATTCGGTAGACAAAATACTTACAAAGAAGGCCAACGAGATAAGAAAATCGTCAGACTCTGGATTTGGAGAAAATGTAGCTACCTGGGGCATTTACAACATTATGAAATCAAAGGTGAAAAAGGGAATGGGAGAAAAGAGCAAGAAAAAGACATCGGTTAAAATAGAAACAGGCACTAAAATCAAAATAAGTTCACTAGTCAAACAAAGAGTGATGACAAAGGGAAATAACATGCAAGAACAAATATATCTATCTACCAGTGAATTTGTAATTGCTTTTGCCTGCACTCTGGGTTCTTAGGGGGCGCATTAAGGTCACGAATGAAATCGTCTGAGCCATCAACAGATCATCGAACGAACAGAAGCAGTTATCCAATGCCCAAAGGCACAATGCAATTATGGAAGCTATAGCCAAGGGTAAAATATCGGGCAAAGTCTCTGCCTAAGGCCATACCAGTAGGAGGCAGAAGTGTGCAAATTCAATGCAGCAGGAAGAGGCATTAATTAAATATCTAACAAAACCATAATTAACAAATGTGTGTTTTAGAACTGTATATATGCTTATTGAAGATACCTCATTTTCATGATGTAAAAAAAAATGTTCTGTAATCAACTTGGACATCACAGCAGGGCCCGGTACTCAATGGGTAGCATATGTAAAATGAGACAAAGGTGCAGAGTATAATTACAGTTTTGGTAACTTGAATCCTCCACATGAAATTCGACGATACATGAAAGTAGCGAAGCTTACTTACATTTATTAGATGGAACAGATGCCAAACACATGTAATTGTGAACATTAGTATCTTCGATTTCTTGTTCTATTGTACAAATGATTGAATAAAATTGCTATAAATTGGCAGGAAACCCTCAGCAATGTCGATAATACTTATCTTGACTGGGTGTAGCTCCGAGCTGTGTGCAGTACACACTCCACCACTAGACCTGCAGGAGGAATGGTGCATCGACCTGGTCGATTTTCAAACCCACATTGCGACACCGAACATCAATGAAAATAATGCAAGCTGTACCTCATGAAAAGTGGCAATGTCTATCGTGAAGTGTCACTTCCCATATGCTCTTATGAAATAGACGACATTGTGGGATGCATTGAAGATTCACTGTCCCAAACACAGAATTCGATCTACATGGAAATCCCAATATTCTGAAAAGTGTCATCAGATGAAGCGAAAATATCTACTTTACACTGGATTCCATCGGAACGATGCTGGGGTTCGAGCTACCATGTGGCAAACACATGAGTCGCAGCAACCCATAAATATCTTGGTAGTCAATGTTATACGAATAAACTGCAATTTACCAAGTTGCAGCCTTAATGGTAGGCCGAGCAATATGTTGCATGAATTCTCGCCTATGGTCCCGCCACGTTTTAAACTGGTCGTAGCACCACAAAGTATCATTTATGCTCCCGTTCTCATGAAGAGAGCGCACAATGTGGTCGTTACAGAATTTAGTCATCATGTAGAGTTTGTGAAATTCGGATGCGATGAAAATCATTTCGCACCTGCATTTGAGAAGGTGGGAATAAGATTTATGACTACCATAAGCAATAAAACAAAGTGCCGTGCAAAACCTGTAAACAGTATGCTGCAGGTCAACAAGGTGTCACCATGCGCAAAAGATATTTTCATCCACAGTCTTGGCTTCAAAGTCGATCATAATGGAAGATTACCTGAACATCGAAGAACCAGTCGTTTTTGAAGACAGTATGACGAAGGCGGAACTTCTCGCATGCCATTCATACCTGATCGGACCATACACACCACCATCGGAAGTTCGGATATCAGCCCAACACCAACATATCTGCAATCGTCCTTGCCAGTCTTTCCAGCGATATAGGGGACACTGACGAAAGAAAATGGAACCAACCTGGCATCGACGATAATTTCAAGCAGTGGAATTATTTACCCTATCGATCGCATCGCATATTTTTCGACTGTGTCAAGGTGGACCAGTCGCGAGTTGTGGGCATCACCTCATCGCAGAAAAATTGCATATTGCTCATGCCGAATAAGCCATCCATGGCCAAGATGGCAAGGTAAGGATTCGAAGATTATTACAGTGTTCCTTAATAACTGGGAGGCAAATTAGAAGTGTGTATTCCACTCTCCATGCTATTGGGATTCGCCGAAGATTACAAACATATTATCCTCAATTCGAAGCAGGAATTGGTGCTGCATCTAGCCAATATGTATGTTGACACCAATGTAGGGACGGGAGAAAACCTGAAGACCGTGGAACTGAGCTACAGTCTATCAAATGGATGCTTATAATTTGCAATTGAGCACTGCTAAATACATAAACATTATGAAAAATATGGAAGAGGGCATGTGAGTTTCAGGTCGTGGAACCTCGATACATACCCTGGATTGCCAGTAAGCCAGTGCATTCACTGGATGGTGAAGTACAGTTTTGCTTCTGAGAAACCGAGATACATCATCGATGGGCTACAGACCGGACATCAGCACAATGTGTGAATGATACATTCATAGTTCGATACATGTAAAATAGATAATGTGAAAATATGTATGAACATCGAAAGCAACCCATATGTTGTAATGAACATGAACTTTGATAATGGATATTTCTTTCTAGCATATTAGATGTACACTCAGTTCCAAAATGCATATCATGGGTATGCTCAGTCCCCGATACTGGGCTTTATCATTTTCAAGAACATAGCACTGCTCATGGTTTCCGACGTGTGTACACAAGACGAGCATATTACCTCCAATGTAATCGACTACAGGATCGAATTTACTACACATGGAAATATTCCTGGACACACATACACTTTCTGCATGATACTTCACGACGGGCTTGTACTGTACAATTGCCGAGACGAGACCATCAAAATATTAACATGAGTAAAGCGGATAATATATAAATATAAATGTCCATGCACAATAAATTTATCATTTATTCGCCTTCGAACATCGACAGCATCAATATGTATTGCAATATGCAGTGTTTTCAGAGACAAAATGTCTTTGTGCTCAAGGAGATCGCAGTGATCCTTGAAGATGATGGTAAGATGCGAACCTGCAACTTTCGACCACCGAACCGCTGAAAACTGTTGGACTAGATGAGCAAGGAAACCAACCAATATTTAACCAAATACTACCATGCTCCACAATCGGTTTCTGCAATACCCTGAAGGACCTATTTACATAGCAGGGCCTGAGCAGAAAAATGGCTCAATAATATGGGTAAATTTAAAATGGTAATTATCGATATGCTGGCTGGAAATTGCTGTCCTTTGCTGCGTAAGCTGACGAAACTTTACAACGATTCACATTGTCATGTCTGCAGCAGGTCAGAAACTCACTGGGCCTGCACACTGAAGAATGTGCGGCTTCTATGCAAATTGTTCACCTAATCATTGAACCAGAAATCGGCTGCCTACAACTAGACACGAATTCACATGCATCGGTTTGAAATGTGTGAGAATTTAGTTGTGTAGAGAGATTTGGGAGGCTCTTAAAAACGAGATGTTGACGGCCGATGAGAGAGAAATGAGGTGAGAATGGACAAGTGCCAGAATGCAAGGACAGGGGAAATGGGAGATCCCTAAAAATATCTATCAACCAGCTGTAACATCCAGGATGATTCCCAATTACGAAAATCCGGGAGTGACCCGGCCGAGAATTGAACCTGGTTCGCCTTGGTGGGAGGCAAGTAGTCTAACCACTGAGCCACTGTGGCCCCTGAGAGAATTTAGTTTTTCTTCGGTGACAACACACCTTATTGACATGCATATTATTAAAATACATATATAAGTGGGAAAAATCGACGACCTTGTTTGTCGTCGCCTAGATGTCAGATCGTCACCGTGACTCCATGATATGCTACGAACATTTATGTACACACTATGTCACACTATGAAAGCATGGGGTATAGTTTCATCACAGAATATGTATATCTGCATACCTACACCGAGACCTGCTATGGAAGGGCCCAGTATTAGCGATTCGCACATTTTACAATCTCCTACGAATCATTGAAGATTCAAGAAGACTGTTTAGGACCTATATATGATTCTGAAAATGGATTCAAAGGATAAACTATTATTTTGCATATAATATTGCAGTTTGCCACAGTAATAACTTGAACACAGAGGTAATAAGTTACGTCATAATTATTTGAAACTAAATGACCCGACACTCGTTGCCCTGTCAATTTATACAAAAATAGATATAGATAGATGATAGATAGATATATTATTTTAATTAGGATTTAATGTTGAGACCAGGTTCCATAGCACCCATATTTCAATATTACAGACAATTACAAAAATTAAGTAATGCATTCATCGCAACGCTTGGTGATGAAAAAAATTTTTTGTCTTTCCGTTTGGAAAGAAAACGAATTACGCCGATGGTTTACCTAATCTCGAGCACGCCACGTACAACTGCCCATGGGAAAAACATGGCAATTCAAGGTTTATTCAACACACTTCCAACGATTGGCCTTGCGATTTATTAATCGTCATTGCGAATGCAAGACGAACAGGAAACTAGACACTCTTAAATTGAAACAGTAAATCGGTTGAATCAGTGGTATTCTTGGAATCAGAACATCCTCGCTTTTGAACAACTTCCCTATGATTATCGTTGCTTCAATCACGTTGTTCATCAGCTTTTTAACAGCGAGTCTAGTTCCATTACATAGTTTAGGTTGGTTCAGATTCTGTAACATGATTATCACCGAGCCGACCTTGAGATGCAAATTGTGCGGCAACATTCTTGGCAAATCCAATGAATTCAGAAATTTAATTTGATAATTGACGACTTCATCTGGATCGGTAATTGAATCGATCTACTTAAATGAATGCAGTTTGCCAGCGATTTATCTTTAAATTTTTATATTCAAATCGTCTACGTCCTTATTTTTCGCTGCCAAAATAGCTCGTTCGCTCAATCAAACATGGATTTTGTAATTTGCACCAATATTCGGGAACACTTTCGTGATCAATTCTTCTTTCGACGTTGTGAATTGACAAAAATTAGGTGGAAACAAAATGGGGCTAGTGGAATCGTCAATCGGAATTTTTCCGTTGCCAATGTCTAATAATTTTGTGGAAAACACTTCCGCTGATTCGTCATTTTGTAACGCGACTCGCATATTCGTTGTTAACTTGAGAGTTTTCACGTATCTCCACTAATTCGATGACTTCAAGCAAACGTTTATTTAATCAGCAGCTGTTGATCTTGGAATGACAGACAGCGTTTGCCGAAAATCGCCGACCAGCAGAATCATTGTATCTCAAAAGAGGTCCTGTTTATTGCGCAAATCTTTCAACGTTCGATCGAGTGCCTTCAATGCTCGTTTGTGCGCCATCGTACATTCATCCCAAATGATGATTTTGGAATTCTGTAGTACTTTCGCCATTGCTGAATTTTTGGCAATATTGTATGTCAGTTCATCTATCGTTTGCAAATTCAGTAGCAGTTTGAGCGCTGAATGGGCTGTTCGTCCTCCTTCTAACAATGTGGCAGCGATCCTTTATGATGCTACGGCCAGCGCTATTTGACCTTTGCGCAAACCGAATCTAAAATCAATGAAATTAGGAACGTTTTGCTAGTTCCGCCAGGTGCATCGAGGTAAAATATTCCTCTGTAGCCATCGTTGATTGCTATTATCAATGTACCATACGCGGTTTTCTGCTACTGATTCAAAAGTGGGACCTTTGTTCGTACTAATTGACTCAGAGCATCTCGATTGTATTGCCGTTCTCGTTAAAATTCTCTATTGAATGCATAGTGCATGGGGCAATTTGGCGCTGGCATTCCTAATTCGCGCAACATCTTGCCGGACATCATCAGGCACAAATCCGCTATAGAAATCAACGCCTCGTTGTGGATCTCCGCGTTAAAGTGAAGTTCAGGATTCGCTGTTTTACGCACTCGATGCAAAATGTCTTCAGCCATATTGTCATTGTATTTGTTCCATAAATTAAGTGGGTTAGATGGAAAAAACATTGAAATGATGATGGCAAAAAGTTATCTAATTTGATGCGCAGTAGACGAAATACAGCATCAGCAAGTGTATGATCCCAATTAATGTCATCTTCGAACAAACGTTAACGCTGACACACTTCTCGATATATTGCGCACAACTCACCACTGACAGTTCGTAGAAATTCAAATGAAATCGGTCCACGAACATTAACCAATAACCAACGCAGGTAATAACATTCGTCATTGCTCGGATGAACTGTGTAAATGCGCCCCAATGTATCGGTTGAATATACATTCACGTATCCAGGAACAGGCTTTCCCTGTTTCTGACGTTGGAATTTTTTGATGATGCATTACATATAAAATATCTTGGCATCTCTGTGTAAAGTAGTGTTCTCGCAAATGGATCACATGCGCATGTCGCGAAGAAACTCGTCAGCGTTGTCGCTGGTGGTCGTTCAGCTTTCTGCGCTGCGTTTGCTACCGTGAAATAAACTCGTTGTCCATTCTCCAGGTGCACAGCTAAATGAACCACAGTGGGATGACGTTCGTGTATGGCGAATGAAAATATTCTCCAAATCGCCTCATTGCTGCTGACATATCTTCTATTTGATATTGCGAAACTTCATCGCTGGCATCAGGAGCTGCAATACCAAATACAGCCATGTCGCTTCCTTTCGTGACATACTTGCAAACATATTTGATGGACTTGATAAAATTGCAGTACTCAACATTGCAATGTGCTTTGAATGTTTTGGAAAGCAGCGGGGAATACGGAACAATCCAGCTGTTGTCGACTACTAAGTCTTTATTCTTGACTTTCAACGTTATCGTTCTGCCGTTATCCTCTGCAGAGCGACGACGATACAGGGGGTAGCCGTCATTACCTGCGATTGTGTCAGCCAACAAAGCACGCGGATAACATTTGGAGCATTTGTTTTCGATCATTCACGGTGATTCCCGGTTGTAATTGCCACATGGTCAATGAATCATATTCGTCGTCACAACTTCATACAACTCTGGATTTGTTTCCAGATAAGGAATTTCTGCGCAAATGATGGCGTCGATTTCATCCGGTCTTATTTTCTTGACCATCCACAGAAGAATATACGCATGAGGCAGTCCTCTTTTTTGCCAATCTACAGAATACATCTAACATAGCACATCTCTAAAGACATGATACTTCACAACTCAGTCCCTGAGCGCATTGAGTTTCGCATCTTGCGCGTATTCGTGCATGTGCCTCGGACTTCCAACATACGTAGCTGGCAAAATGGTAATTTGGCCGACATTTCTTTGCATTTACATCTACATTCATGGCATTATGCAGTTGGATGTATTCTCCCGAACGCAATTTTTGCTAATTTAAGTGTATATTATCAGACTTTCCGTCTCGATTTTGACATACATATCAACAACGAACTGATGAAACAGTCTCCGGCATTTCAATATGTGATTGCCCTCGTTTCGACGAATCATCAAATGGTAGGAATAAAAATTCATCGAGCTGACCTTTTTATTTGTTTCTTGACCTGTTAATGAATTAATCATCTTGATCAAAAAATCATATCCATTCTCTCCTCGGCAAAATATCAGCGGGTATTGTAATGCATCATACGAACGATGCATTTCGTTGACATGCTGAAGGTGATTACCATCACGCCGTCGAATCACAATATCACGAGACTCCAAATTATCGCCAATAACCACAATGACAACTTCATTCAACGTCGGTGCATTGAAGCGTCTTTCATGTTCGCCTACTGGTCTTTTGTCTGATTTGATCACTATTTTGTGATCATCCGAAGGCATCATTTCTAGTGCAGTTTTGAACAATTTAACTAATTTATTATCTTCATGTAAGAGTTGTTGCAGTTGTGCAATAATGTCTCGCTTTACCACACGACTGATGGCACAATGCTGATTGAGTTCATCATCAGAATTTCCAAGTTAATATACTGAAGAAATTTGTGATCATCATTAACTGGCGGCAACAATGCTCCTGCACGATGGTGAATTTGTCCTTGAATCTGTAAAATGAAACCAAATTCTTTATTCAAACGTTGTGAATTGTTAATTTTTTTTGTGTATATGATGTGTGTTGTAGTCAAAAATGAATTTAACTTAAATGTTAAGCTGAAAACTTACCTTAAAAGTTGGGATGAAACCTCGTTCCTCAGTTATATTCGCTCCAAATGATGTAATTTGGAAGATACTGTTTTATTTTTGAATATTCTGCAAAAAATGCTTCGCTTGAGGTTCTTGGCCAGAAAGCAATTATGCTAGTGGCTCTGGTGGCAGTATAAATTGTGGTAATTTGGCCTTTCCGCTCGCTCAACGTAAGCCTGGCGGTTCATGTCGAAACCTCAAAGCTTTGTAATGCTGAAAAACAGTGCTCATGGTTCCGAAGTCGACTTATACATTCGTGGAATAATCGATTGTTAGATCGTATCTGAACGCCAAACGTTCATATTGAATTGTTACGTTTGGCCGTCTGTTTTGTCGACGTTCCAAATTATTATTTACGTTATCTCCAACTGAGCGATTCGAACTCGACTGTCTCCGTTATTCCGGAGTCATAATTGATCGCGCTTGAGAACTTCTTATTCTATTTGCCTCCAAACGCTGTCTACGCTCTTCATCAGTCTCATTGACTCAACGATCATGTATTTCTCTTGCGTTGCGCGTACGCCAACCGATATTTCGACGACATATTGGTGGCATTTTTCCAAAGACACCAAAATAATATTTTCAACACACCACCGATAACACAATATTCTTTTTCGTTAAACAAAGAAAATATAATGAAATCACTTCGCAAAATGTCACACTTATTTTTCGTTCTAAAAACATGTGACAGCAGAACTTTCAAACTGTGCCTCATTTCACGTATTGAAATTCTTTTGCATTAAGATTTAATATAAAAATACCATCCAAATTTCCGGCTTTTCTTGTGGACTTTCCAGACATCTTCTTTCATACAAACCTTGTCCTGACAATTACGAACACAATAAAAAAGAAATCAGCGAAATAGGTCGTGCCGTTCTCAAGTGTTGCTCCTCATACATGTGGCAATTGATTTTTATTTATATAGATTATATGCAATTATGCACGGTTACATGAAGTTAAAACAGAGAGTAGATTATATCTCACGTTCGTTCTTGCTAGTATCTTGTGACCTGTTGAGATGGTGCTGTAAATCTTAAGGTAAACAGCGGCATGCCACACACATGGGCACACTGGTAGTGTGTTGCCTTCTAAAAGTGAGATAATAAATTATATTTCGAGAGTGCTCTGAACTCCAGTGCTAGAAGAATGCACTAGTTATGCAGGGACTTCGTTATTTTACATTTTAGGGTGAACGATAATGAAATGGCTATAATAGCAGAAAATAATTTTTGCTGAGTGATTTTAGACTTAATTATTTTAGGCTGGATCATTGTAGGATGTAAGCCTGTGGGTTGATTTATTTCAGGTTGAATGATTTTAGGTTGAGTGATTTCAGTCTGGGTGACTATCGGTTCAGTGATTTTCGGCCGAGTACTTATAGAATGAATGAAATGAGAGAAATTAGTCGAGGATCTGCGATATTAGGCTGATTAATGATTTTCCAATAATAAGAAACTAGAAAATATTTAACTCATGTAGTCCCTTTTATATTTCTGCAATCACAGTCTTAGTTATCAACAATTAGTAATTTTTTATCACACCCATCTCTAAGAAGTAAGAAATATAACCGACTAAATATATTACCACAAACACAAAATTTACCTTTAATTTAAAAAAAATTTTTACATGCCACAGACCAAATTAAATATTATAAACATAGCCGGACACAGATAAAATCATACCTAGCCAAACATAATTAACAACCACCTAGCCTTAAATAATAAAGGCAAACCCACTACTCAATTAAAAATTTCCTAAGAAATATTTTTATAATCTTGATCAAATCCAACCCCCCAAATTGGGAAGAGTACATACGATACTTCGCTACAACACTTTGCCTGTAGTATGTCAGTGGATTTAGCATAAACTGTACATAAAAAAATCATTCGCAAAAAAATTGTTTACCACGAAAGTGACATCGCAGTGGCACGTAAGTGGGAACAGGCACAAAATTCTTAGAACCACTGAACAACTGATCCCTTACAGTAATTGGCCCCACACCGCAACTATCTCTTCAGAGCAACTGACCCCTCATGGCGACTGGCCACTCATGGCTACTGACTAATCTTAGTGTCTGACCCTATCAGTGACTAACCACTCACATTAGATGTGAATTGTTTGCTCTTTGAATATCAACTTACCACGAAGATATTATGATATGTATATCCATGTGGAAGTAACATCATTTCTTCAGTTACTGCAACATTCACTCCTCAATTTCTGAATTATAATCCAGCTGTACTCTGTGATTTCAGCTTAATTATAACGAAATTTTAACATCCTATCGTATAAACAAATGGCAAACATTCGACAATACATCCGAACAAATATAATAGGCCTATATATAATAAAATTAAAGAATCACAGGAGCCTGGAAGGTAACAATTTTAGTGAAAAACACATTAACACACATCACAGAATTAGCCATACAGAGGTAGCAGAAGTGAAACAATTACATAAAAATAAAGAAGAATGGAAAACCTATATGGCAAAAAATATATAAATGCAATTTAAAATTAAGTTTGCTACTGCTTGTCAATCATGATTTTAATTAACCACACACAATCTATAATCAGTAAATGGTCAGGCTGAAATGGATATGTTACAAGCATCAAAATGCATATTCACAAATAACAAAGTACCAAAACCTACAAATATGCCTATAACTTCAAAATAACATTCTTTTCCCACGAGTCACCTTATATAAATATCACCAGATCTATTTACATTTCGTAATCATTCTACAAGATTCCAGTAATTCTTATAAAGGATGAGTATAAAAAACACCCCAAATTTGAAGGTCTATATTATCAAAACCAAACCACCTGCAACCTTGATTGACATATCAAATTAACCGTGGAACCACGAAGTTTGTTTACCATACATTTATTAATGTTCAAGGTGACCGCCATGAGCCGCCCGAACGACATTTACGCGATAATAAAACTCGTTCCACGCTCTCGTCGGCATGTCCGGTGTTACGGTTTGGATGGCGTTTGTAACTCTAGGTTTGAGGTGGTGAGGGGGAAGCGAGCTTGCATTCGACAAGTCAATGTGAAGGGGACGGTCTGATGTTCCCTTTATGTGCCAAGAGATGACACTGGGAGCGTCTGTCGTCGCATTATGAGCGTGTGATGTGTGTTAGTCCGCATCACGATGGCGACGGAACCACAGAAAGCGTATTGTATTATTCAGTTTGCTAAATGTGAATCGGTTACGACTGTTCAACGTAAGTTCTGTCGCAAATACGGAAATCGTCCTCCCGATAGGCGGAGTATCGTACGTTGGTTACTTCAGTTCCGTGACACATTTACAAAAGCAAAAGTTCCGGGCGGCCGCGTGTGTCCGAAGAGATTGTGCAACGGATTCAACAAGCATTCGTTCGCTGTCTGAGAAAATCAACTCGGCAAGCTAGCCGGGAAATGTAAATCCCTCAATCGACGGCATGGATAGTGTTACGAAAGCGATTGCTGTAAAAACCATAAAGGTTAGAGCTTGTTCAGGCTCTTACCGAAAGGGATAAAGAACTGAGTCGTGATTTCTGCGTGATTCGTCCTTGCCCAGAACGACGTAGACGATGCCTTCATTTCTAAGCTGGTTTTTAGCGATGAAGCGACGTTCCTTGTAAATGGTAAGGTGAACCGGCACAACGTGCGGATATAGGGTCAGGAGCCTCCACATAAAACCACCGAACACGAGCGCGCTTCCCCCAAAATTAAGGTGTTTTGCGCTGTATGCAAAGACACTTTCTTTTTTCACGAGCCCACTATAACTGTAATCCCTTATTTTGAAATGCTTAGAGTGTGTTTGTTTTTTCAGTTGGAAGAGGCAACTAGGGTTTTCATTTTCCAGCAGGATGGTGCGCCACTCCATTGGCACCTAGCTGTTTGCGGATACCTGAACGAAACGTTGCCGCATTGCTGGATTGGTCGACGAGCAGCTGGTGACCAGGCTCTTCATCACTGGCCCCAAGAAGCCCGGATCTTACCCCGTGAGAGTTTATTCTATGGGGCTACATAAAGGATCAAGTGTTTCGTCCACCATTGCCGGCTAACATTGACGATCTCAAAACGAGAATTATGGACGCCATCCAAACTGTAACACCAGACATGCTGCAAGAGTGTGGAACGAGTTTGACTATCGCCTAGATGTCGTTCGGGCCGCTCTAGGTGGTAACATTTCACATTTATGAAGATAACAAATTGCCGAGTTCTACGGTTCATTTGATTGGTCAACCAAGGTTGCAAATTTTTTGGTTCTGATATTATAGACTTTCAAAGTTGTGATATTCTTTTATACTCAATCTGTACATTAACTGTAACACATCAAATATTTTCTGCATTCTCAGTAATATTATTGCAAGCTCAAAAGATCTCCATAACTATAAAACAACCATAAATTCGTCATTGCAATTCATGCCCGTTCGTAGATAGAATATATTTCAACATTGTTACCCCTAAAAAATAATATTCCTGTCAATAAATAAGTACATGCAAATCGAGACATTCTAATGTTAAGCTAGGTTAATAATGTCATTCCTGACTACGCACAGAAATGCTTTGCATTTGTTAACCATTAGTAGAGATTTGTTAGACTGCAAATATAGGTACACTCTATCAGTGATCTTCTTATTTTGCAATGTAGGCTATGAGGTAACATTTATTAGAACTTAAAATATATATGCAGATATGATAAGCATGGTTGTGTGCACTTCGTATTGAACTTAAAATCGTATTTGCAAAAACTAAAATTTAGAATTGTGATGAAAAATTTCCGTTTCATCCTACATCTAATTATTATTAAAGGTAGCACAACCTTATGTAAAATGTTATAATATTTCTCATATTGCGATAATTGATGGTGCGCTACTTAGAACACTTTTTAAATTATATTTTTCCTGTAATTTTGTAATTATATTTTTTAAATTATTTTTGTTTTCTGAAGATTGCTTTTTCCGTATTTTGTCTCATATCCACGTATATATTGTATAGTTCTATAGTAGAAGGTTATATCTTCAAACATATTGTGCGCAATTATTTACGGCTCTTTGCTGGTATGAAGGAAATAAATTAAATATTATAGGGTAACATATTGTGTTTGATAATTCTAAAACTGAAATTGACTGATGGTTATTTGGACTAATATCTTAGTTTAAATTAGGTCTTTATGTCGTCTGGTCACTGGCAATAGTCAATGTTTTTGTTTCTTGTTTAAATAGGGATGTTTCTGTCATTTTTATACTCGTAGTTGAGGTTGGTACATAACTGTGCTAATTTAGTCTTTCTTCTGTTTTTATTTGTGTAATGTGGTGTCATTTGTTGCTTAGGTTCACTTCATAAAATGCATCTTATGTATGCTGTGAGGATGGTGTGCCATTATATTCGGGTCGTGGAATGAAATGTATGATTGAAAATAATTTTTCATGTAAATAGCTTTAAATAGTGGCACTAAGCCCAAAGACTGCCTGCTGTTGTGCTGTGGTGCTGCCCGCCATCTTATATAATATAGCATGCATGTTCGCCATCTTGTGTGTTTTCGTTTTTCATGTGTTCCTAACATCTCTTGTAGGCTGGTTATTTGTTTCTTCATTTGTTCTACTGTCCGTTAGATTGCACAGGTGTCGACTTAGTCGCTGATCGCTCCACATTCCAGTGTATATATTATTTTCCATCCTGAGTATAAGAACGAAGTGTCATTTTGCAATGTATAAGACTTCTACCTCTAGCGATGCATATTATTTTAACATAATGTAAAAAACATTTCTGGAGGGAAGACATATCGCACTGCCAGACCTTATATCGGCCGATATGTGCCCTTCCGACTGAGCTATCGAGACATTGTACAATGAGGAGTTCAGCGGCGGTGCTTCAGGCCATAATCTCATGCTCTAGCACTGACCAAATTTTCATTCATTTTAATGAATAATTAAGTAAATCAAAGTTTTAAATATGAAGTATTATAAAGTCAATAATGATGCCTTTTTTTATTTACCAATGCTATATTACTTGGTTAGTGTTAAATTTTGTAGCCAGACATAATAATTTGGAAGTTTTTAGCCTCGCGTGCAACATCTCAGTGCTCTACTGCGGCTGAGCACGACTGCCTCTCCTCCAGCCAGTGCCTCGCGTTGCATACTGAGGCAAAAGGCAACAAAACCCGGCAGAAAATAGGAAAAGAGAAATGGGACAGGGTCGGAAATATCGACGACCTGTCGTAGCATGCTGCGCTGTTAGAGCTTTCCGGCTGCCTAGCAGGGACCTCAGTTCATGCGCAAGTCTGCTGGTGGGTACACATGCGTGTCAACAGTTAAAATGCAACATCTCTGTGTTGTGTTTCCTAGCTGGTGTATGTAAAGAGAAGCAAAGATTTAGCAGTAGACCCGTCTACATAAGGTATGTAATGCTATTGTAGCAATAAGGAAAAACGTTTTCTATAATCAAGAGAAATACTATAACCCTGCAAAGAAAGTAAGTGTAAAGGTAACTTTTATGTTCTCTCTATTTGAAAATGGTATGTTTTATTTATGTTTCAAGCGACATCAAGCATCGATTCTTGTTATTTTGTGTAATGTTATCTTTCCACAATACTAACCACTTGTCTTTTCCTGATACTTCGTGCTACTTCCTTTGCTAGGATGGAAACGATATGATAACGAAAGTAAATTGAACCAGATTTTCTTGTATCTAAACGGATGTTAATTGCAGGTATGAGTTCGAAAACGGTTTTAATCTAGAGGTAAAAACTCCTAGGTATAATGAGTCTTTCTGTGGGCGACAACATGGATATCAAATTGAATGGAAAATAGCGAAGACCATCTACCGCCTGTAGTATTTGATCTAGATATAGGTACTTTGGCTGCTATAGTGATTTCGAGTATAGGTAAACGTTCTCAAACTGAAGACCCTTGGGTTCCTTCAAAAGGCTGAGAAGCACACACGTCTTTCCACAGTTGCTTGGTACGGCTATGATACCCCTCACAGCCGTAGGTAGAAGTTTCCAATTATGTGATCAAACGGTGTTAGTTTCACCATCGACGACACTGATGGGAATGGGAAGCTATGTGCACTGTCTAACGATATCCATTGAACTGATATGTGAATGGCTAAACCACGATACTTATGACACTCATCAGTCATGAACAGTCAAGTTCAACATCAGGTGATTTGGTTGGCCACAAAATGTTTAAAGTAGGCATAGCAATAGAGATGTGTTATAGTATACTATAATGCACCATGAGAGTAAGATCAAGAGCGGACGAGGACTGGTAAATACACTGATCAATAACCTACCTTTCGAAGAGCACATTCCAATCTACACATTTTGTGGGCCTGGCACGCGACAAGCACGGAGATTGAAGCGAGGCGAAGTCCCTGTCAATTCGTTGGACGAAGTGTGCAAGGAACACGATGTTGCCTATGCGAAGAGTGCAAGTTGTAAGATGGGCATGTGGCCGACACCATTGTTGAGGATAAAGCCAAGTCAACAGTAAGAATGCCCAGGTTCAAACTCGGCGAATGTTTAACTTCTTAGGGAGTGTCCAAGATTATGAAAACTTAAGTCAAGAAGGGAATGGGTTTGAGGATTGGAAAAAAGAAGAAGAAAAAATAGTGGTTGGAGGAAACCATGCAAATTAGCAGTGGGGAAGCGAGGATGCATCTTACCCTTAATCTTGCCAGCACTAGGCATCCTCGGCATCCTTATCGGAGGTGCAAGTGGTATTGCAAGAGTGGTGAACACGGCGAAGGAGGAGAACAAGCAATTATCGGAGGCAATGCAACACAATAGGAATATGGAGGTGCTCACTAGAGGTAAAAAAAAATGGCAGTAGACTGTATCTTCGACCCTACTGTTTGGAAGGAGGCGGGAAAAAGCTAATACATCGGAGGGTCGGACGAAAGAAGCGATCTTAAGGTCCCTGCCCACCTGTCCACTCACTAACATAAACATACGAATGTTTTCTCGCAAATTTAAAATAGACGATTTCCGAGGAGAGTTCATGCGTGGCCGTCTATCACACCGCACGAAGCAGGTCGAGTGAGGTATAGTAAACCTAGATACCAGCCTCGGGCTGCGAATGCATTGGGACTACATATAAAAATCATATCGATACCGTAGAATACATTTACAGCTATGGCGACTTAAAGACCCCACCAGAAATGAAAACATATTTGAGTGCCGCGAGATTACACAACAACTACGAGGCTGAGCAACTACCACGAGAATGGAACTGTGGACACTTATGTCTGCGCTTCATATCAAGGTAGATATATACTTAATGGATACGCACTACATGTAAGCATCAGTCATGTCCGTAACCCTGATCGTGTCATGCAATAGCTCGCAATTGCTTTCCGTACACTTTCCCCCGCTCAAACTGGATTGTGTGTGGTCCGTTGCGATGATCGATTTTCAAACTTACTTCTCCGTAACGAACATAGATGAATGTAATTGCATGTTTCGTTACTTCAAGGAGGCAGATGGTAAGATAATAGAGGTACATATACCCACAGGTTTGTATGAGATTGAAGATAATGGCTAGTAACTTAAGCGTAATTTGGGGCTGGATAGGACGTTGGTACTGCGAGATAATGCAAATACGCTACACAGCGAGATGTATTGCACTGCACAGATAGACTTCACGCGAAGCGATACACTCGCCGCCATGCTTGGATATAAGAACGTAAAACACGAAGCGAATAAAATACATTAATCTACCCTGCCGGTAAACATCTTTCCCGTTAATGTTATAAGAATAAACTGTAATTTGGTTACCGGCTCATATCTCAACGGTAAGCCCAGCCAAACACTACACGAATATTCCACGATGGTACCGCCAGTCTTTAAGCTAGTGAACATACCGAAGACACCTATTTACATTCCAGTCATTAAGTAAATAAATAAGTTAAATGAAAAAAAAAATATTCTGAAAACGAAATAATCAACAGGATTATTTAAAATTAATAAAGTTTTAAATTAAAATGTGCCAACTTAGTTAAATGGCTTGTAATTGATATTTTATATAATTTTTAGATTAATAAAAAATAATTTTTTTAAATAATTATTTTTAATAAAATTATTTCATAATTATTTGTTGAATAATAATTTATTGGTTTAACACACATCAAATGCTTGATCATACTTATATATATAATTATAAAAATCCATAACATTTTCGGTTATCAATTATTCTATTCATATCAATAGTAATAAAACCATCAACGTTCTCCCAAAACTTAAAACAAATTTCTTTAATTTTTTATAAACAAAATAATTATATATTTTTTTCTAATTTTTATTATCCCCTCTAAATATACAATCAATTTTTGTATTATCTCTTACTAATTATTTTGGAACATTTGAATAAGTGTGAGCTATGCAAAATCATTCAAGATATTTATGATTACCACAAGTAAAATATTGACGAATAATATCTTGTTTATGCAATATACAATCACCAAATATAACTAAATAATTGTTTTAGTATTCATCTAATGAACTCATTTCATCAATATTAATAAAAAAACGATTTTTCTTAGAATTTGTCTTTGTTAGAATTACATAGTGATCTATTAAGCATACCATTCATATTTTAATTTATTTAAACTTTTTGTAAAAATTTGACTTACCATTTTATTTTATTAAGTTAATAATAAAATAATTTTCTGCACAATTACTTGGACTAACTGTTATAGCAATATTATATCATATAACCTTCTTTTTTATTGTTATATTATTAATTATATCACTTATTCCTCAAATTTGATTATTCAGCTTTCTACATTTATTTTTCATTTATTGATATATTTTTTATTTACAAATGAATTTACAGTATTTTTAAAAAGTATAACAATATAGGGATAAATTAAAGAAAACCTGCATTATAATATTAAACATGATGAAAATTCTAATGTGTTAATTTTGTTAAAAAAAAAAATTATTTAACATCAAATATATATATAATTATATTGTTGTTTAAAACAAAAACTTTATTGTTCCAAAATGTCATTATGATATAGATACAATACAAATTACAATACATTTTTATGGACATTTTGAAAAATATAATATAATTTTATGAAACAAATAATAGATTTCATAGAATAACATTTCAAAGAAAAATTTAATATATAATTATAAGATTAATTGTCAGATATTGAAATTTTTTAAAATATGTATTTAAAAAAGAATATAAAACTTCAATTTCTAATAAAAATTAATTGAAATAATAAATGTAAACTGTATTTTAGCTTATGGCATGTTTTTAAACTATAATGAAAATAATATTTTTTAAAATTTTACTATCGCTAGTTTTGAACCACAATCATATTTGTATTTCAATATTTATTGTTTATAAACCAGTTTAAAGTATCTAAAATTAATAATCAATTAAATTAAAATAATTTAAAAATAAATTATGGAAATGATAACTTATTATATTGTAATTATGCTAAATTAGAATTTATTTTAAAATAGAATTATATTTAGTTTTATATGTTTTTATTTTAAAATGTAATTTTTATTTATTATGTGGATCAAATTAAAGAATTTTAAACTAATGAAAATTTAATATTTAATTATATATTTTGAATAAAATAGTGATTAAATATATAATCTGATTTATTTTAAAATGTTTTAAAATGAGTAAAAATGCATTAAAATTTAAGAAATGTTCTTGTTTTTTTTATATGCTTGTGATCATTTACATTGTGTTAAAAAAATTAGTAAATTTCATGTTCCAAATTTTCATTTTGTATTTGATTCTATAATTATGCTTTATATTCGGTGGTTTATTTTGGTTGAATAAAGGTTTATTACAGGCACTCGTATCAGTACTCATCATGGATAGCGACAGTGTATGTGCCACCAGTTCCAGAGACGAGTCCGCACCCTTTCGTGGTCAGTGCCGACAACTAGCGATGCGTACTTCCGGGGCAGCCTATGTTTCTAGCAGTGCAGGTCCGCTGTTGGTACGCATGATGCCGGCCTAGCCACTGGCGAGACAGAAGTCACTGATCAAACTGTTACATATGAGCAGGAGTGATGCGGCAATTGACGAACTGGGGACCATGGTCTGGCTGTACATGTTGATGAACACTGCTATGATCCTGTAATTGGTGCTGCATTAAGCAAGATACTAATGCTTACCATCATTTTTTAACTGCTAATTCTTTCACATAATAGCCTACTTAGGTAGTGCATTGTGTACTTTTTTTTTAGTTACCCAAAGACAAACATTTTTTTTTTCGTACTTGTTTTAATTTTGATAAGAAAATATATTTTGTTTGTGTTCTTTATTCACTGCATACTAAATTAAAAGTGACCGAATCTTAATTAGTGTATTTTTACTTAATTTCCTTTGCTAATTTTTTATGTTTTAACATTTTTTAAAAATAAAAAACCGTTGGTTTTTCATTTAATGTGTAAACTTGGTAGTTTTATTATTTTCTATTGTTAAAAAGATTAATAGGTTCAATAGTTTTGTTTTAATTATAAGGGAAAAAAATGAAACAGGGTTCTGTTACACAATATGCTTTCATTTTATCTTTAAAATGGACAGAGCCTTTTTGGGAATCGTCTGCTACAGGCACAAACGCTCAACCTGGTGGATAAATGGAGTGGAGAAATTTGGGTGGCACTTAACAACGACGTCTTAACAGGTGCCCACTGTCCATCATTTCGTTGGAAATGCCATCGCCATATTCTTCTTCTGGGACGGCAACTTCCTCCCCTTTACCATCTATATGGCTTCCAAACACAATCATGTGAATGATTCCCCAGATATTAGGGTCAGGGTCAATGCAGTACATTTGCAAGCACTTTTTTTTTGGAGTAATTTTACAAAGGTTTGAAATTTTGCAATTTTTCGAAGGAAAAAAAACATTTTATTTCATTTAGTGCTGCGTGACAGTATTAAATAAATGGGTTCCAACGCAGAACAGAAATATTCAAACAGTCATCAGACATCAAACTGACCATAAATAGAATTCAGTCAACTTCAAAAGACCCCGGAAAGATTTAGTAATACTCAAGAATGTATCGTGTATGTAGAGCTGTGGTAGTCAGTAGTGTCTTATTTCTCCTTTAACCATTCAGCTGTAAACATTGATTTAGAAGTGCTCTCTCGCCTTGTAATAAAGATTGTTTGTGCATACGATGACTTAGAGCTCACAGGTAGGAATATGGAGCCAAGACCAGCAACTTCATCTACATCTCTCCCAGTGTTGATATTGCAGCAAGATTTCGGTTACTCTGCACATTGACATGAGAAGGGTGAAGAATACATCTCATGCAAACATTTGAGAAATACAAAATTCTGATGTAATGAATACACGAAATATAAAAATATTTCCGCAATAATTGTACATTATATTTTTCATGCCATTCGTTTAAACTCTTCCAGCAACCCTCCATGCCATGATGTAGGCACTTGACAATGATCCATCAACATTCTCCGGACAATTTGAAATAATCATAATAATTTTATCATATAAAAAAAATAATATTTGTCACTTGCTGATCTGGCGATGGCTGGTAGTCTCGCCAGCTTAGTCGATCCACCTGTCATAGAACCTCAGACCTACTACATTTACATATTTAAACTATTTTTTAACATTTTTCAAATTTTCAATTTGTTATAAATTTTTGGGATTTTATAACTTTTCTGCAATTGTTATGATTTTTTGTATCTAGGTCATTCAAGGTAATGAACATAGGTTCAACATCAAGGTCATGGGTCAAGTTCAAGGGCAGTCAGATCCAGTATGGTGGTTGGGGGACCGTAATGACAGAGCATGATGTCGGCCGGCTGGCGCGCGGCTACTATACCATATCCCCTTGTGCTCGAATGCCCATCATTACACTTATTTTATTAAATAATACTTGATATTTTGAATATTTTAAAAATTATGTGAATTTACACTGAGATTATGCTAGAGGCTATGAAGAAAATTTATAAGCTCGTAGGCGACTTATAACATGCATTGATTAGACAGAGGACGCATATTAAAACCATTACAAATTACGTGAGAAGTTAGTCTCTCAAATTCTAGAGCTCTTAGTGACCAGAACCGTCAAGTTGAAATTAAAAACAATATATATGTCACATAATTAATAGGTTTTCCATATGCACAATAACTCTTCAAAAATTACATGAAACATACTGAATAACACAATCCTTTCATTCCTTCCCTAATTAAAAATGCACGTGGCTGGCTGATTATTCCTCTGTCACTCTGCAGTGCCATAAGGGCGTGCTAAACTACCTTTTGCCCATGGGCTACAAACTATATTCAATTCTATAACACTGTTCCCTAATTGATAGCTATAGTAATTAAAATGTTTACTCTACAAGCGTTAGAGACACTAAACTCGTTAACTCAGTGAGCAGGTCATGACCTGTTCATATGTGAACGATTCTGGTCATACATCGGAATGCGTGGGTGAGTGTTCCATGGTGCTGCACTAGTGCGGTTGCTGCGAACAGGTCAACCTGTGGCGTGGTGACAGTGGCCGTATCAGACCACGCAGAAGTGGTCCACCTCAAACTCCCTCTCTTGGGGAGGCCAGTGCCACGACGAGTTGTGGCAGCTCAAGACTGAGTGGCACAACAGGTGGTTGGGCGGCGCCTCGGCCGTGTACGTAACCGTTTTGGTCAGAGGAGCTGGACAGGGCCTGATCGCCCTGCCACAGGGCAGCATACCAACTGGTGCCATTTACACTTAATCCTGGTGAGTGTTACGTTACTACCGCTGTGGCATTGGACAGTCAGTGTAGCATGACGTTGGCAGGTTGGTGGCTCTGCCGCAGTTGACATGCTGCCACTCCTACTGCTGTTACTGCGGTAGCAGCGCAGACAGTGGCGTCGACATCGAAAGCGGGGTGGTGTTATGTAGCACCCTCGTGTCACAAACTTGAGCACCCGCGGTACTCTCGTTACGACACAAGGATGGTGCATAAATTGAAGGTTTGATTTATATTCCTGTGTAGCATAGGGATAAATACTACAAGCAGAAATTATGGGCGTGTTCCTGTTTTGCTTATTACAAAAACATAACAAAGGAGAAAGTATTAAGTCCATGTGTAGTGTAGCTGAAGTTTAATCAATCACGTGATAATAGTCGTAGAATTACATTTTATCCATGAACGACAATTGAGGAAATAAATACGGCTTATTTCTTTATATCAACTGCTATGTTTAACTATTTTGCTCCAACATATAAATGTTGATTCACAGCATCCGTATCGCCCCTTTTTCTATGAAACTACGCGACACTGGAGGTTCGCGAAAAAATTGTTATGTCTATATCATATAAGAATCATCAATTGGTAGTAATTCCAATCCCCCAAACATACCTTTGGTAGGGGTACGGGGGGTGAGTTTTGAAATTTCAAATGGGAACAGGAGCAGTATATGGTAGTGTTGGATAGATCGTATTAAAGGAAACAACATTTACTAAGGTAGTGGTTTACTTATGTGCATAGTTTACGCACAATAAAATAAATTATGTAAGCATTCGGTTTGTGACACGCGTAGTTTACGCACAATGAAACTAAACGAAAACGTTTTCTATTCTTACTAGAATCAAATGGAATTCAACGAAACGTGTTGTTTATCTGGCCTGCATACCTAGTTTATATACAATCAAAAGGACATCGGGTGTATTGCAAATACCGGTACGGTGTGAGAGAACTACTGTGAAATGGGAAATGGGAACACTCATTCGCACACATCACTCTTCATAAGAGTTCCAAATGTTGACCATCTTGTATAAGACACAACTCTGCTCTCCTTCTTACGTTCGTGGTTGGTCGGCGGAACTCAGTGCACCTGAGAGATCCACATGCTGCTCTGATTCTGTCTTTCATCTTCCCTCGTTGTTGAACGCACCTAGTAGATAATGTCTTTAATTCTCCCTTACAAAAATAAGTCATTTGGGGACAAGTCTGGAGAACACGGTGGCCAAGTTATAAGACCCATTCGTCCAATCCACTGTCTGAGGAGTAACATGACAGCAACTAGCCGAGTTCTGCATTAAAAGTGAGGAGGATAGCCATCCTGTTACAGCTACAGTGTTTATCACAGAGCGAGACGGACATATTAGATCAGCTGATACAAATTATTTTCTAGGAAGTCTGCATACGCTGCACTATTCAATTGCCTTTCAAAAAAATATGGTCCTATTACACGATGTCCAAAAAGGCCACAACAAGTATTTTAAGGCTCCACACATGCTGGTTATTCACTTGACGGTGCCAATGTGGGTTGACTGCAGACCAGTAATGGGCATTACGTATTTTAACGTTACCATTACTCTTGAATGAGGCCACATAAGTCTACAAAATGCTGCGATGGAAAGCACTCAGGAAATGCGGTTACGAAAGTCATTATTCCCACATTCTTGGTAAAGCTGTTCATGCTAGCGATGTAAACGTTTATTGGCGAGTATTCTCCACACTGTATTTTGAGACAATCCTGAGTTGCGGGTAATCCTCCGTGTAGAATCTTCGTACTAATATTATAAATGTGAAAGTCTTTGTGTGTGTATGTTTGTTACCACTCAGCTGCATAACGACTGAATGGATTTTTATGAAATTTGATATGTGGGTACGTTAGGTCCTGGAATAGGACTAGGATACTTTTTATCCCAGTAAATGGTACGGTTCCTGTGAAATAACAACAAAACCTAATTCTGCAACGACAGGGAATGTGACCGAACTCAGCTTCATAATGACTTAACGGATTTAGATGAAATTTGGTATTTAGATACTTAAGGTCCTGGAATAGGACATGCAATACCTTTTATCCTAGAAAATTTTACGGTTCCTGTGGAATAACAACAAAACCTAATTCTGCAACGGCTGGGAACGTGACCGAAACATATTTTTCCTCTGTTGTCAGAGTTTATCAGGCCGCCCAAGGACCTCTGATATTGATTAACGACTGCTACCAACGTGCCCTCCGTAGCCCGGAAGCACTCAGATGATATGCCACTAAACGGTCACCCATCCAAATGTGTGGCGCTAGGAAATATGCTTAACTTTGGTGATCGATTAAGATACCTCAGCCAAGCGCAAAAAATAATAGGAAGGTATATTTATTTCTAAAGCTACAACTTGATGAAACTCAGATTTGATTTTCATACACCGAAACTGGCAAGCGGAAATGTGGTAACTACACGATAGTTGCACAGATACACTCCAAAAACAATACCCTACTCTTGGCTATCACGTAAAAATTTTATCCTTCCTTTTGGGTTGCCGTAATCAGTTAAAAACCTACACCAACATAGTAAAATATAATAATTCTGTTTTCGCATAAATTAATTGTCTTTTCCCAATTTTATTATTACTGTATCACTGTAAAACTCAATTGTACCCGGGCGAAGCCGGACTAGTTCGCTAGTGAGGAATAACTATCTTGGCAGCAAGTACATCAACAACCCTCTCGTCTCTCTCAGGTCGTCTGTTAGGACGACATATTTTGCGTGTTGGTTGCACTAGCCCGGTTGTGCGCATGCGACCTGAAAGACGCCGGAAGATATTGTACGAGTTATTGACGAGCTGTGGATATCTTTCTGCGTACAAACGGGCAGCAGCTCTTTAGTTCCAACGACATTCTCCTAGTATCATAATTATGTAAAATGCTTCGTTTGTAAACGGCAAAACATTCAGTAATCAACACCGCAGACAGAAAATGTCTGACACTGAAACAACACACACCATTAATGGTTGTAATGTAAAACGAATAACTGTCTGAATGAACGACCTTTCGATTCTCTGTTTACTTGTTTACATCACCTGCAGTTTCTGTAAGTGGTAAATGACTTATCTGCTTGCTGCGTAGTGCAGCATTATTCTCCGCGTTTGCTCGGAAACAGTCTAATACCTACTGCAAGAGTACATACAGTAAGGCACACATGGCACTGCTTCTATTAAAGCGAGTCTCACAGTCCAACTGGCAATACCGTAATGGCACACATTGTGTATTTGGCATGCATAGTTTACGCACAACCAGTGATATTTGGATAAACTTAACTGTTAATATTAAACTGTCATTTAGCGTCATTATGGGTCATTAATGGATCATTATGGATTTTCAAGGGTTATTTATGGGTAATAATGAGTCATGATGTGTCATTATGGGTCATTTAGGGGTAAATTTTGTGAGGGTTCGGTCTGCCAGTAGTCAGTTGTCTTATATAAGTGCGTCCATGAGTTCAAGCTGAGCGAAAACAACACAAGGAAGAAAGACATGTTCACATAAAAAAATCTATTCCAGGGCAGGGCAGTGATGATTATTTAGCAGCTAGCGAGTCGGTCAGAAGTTTTTTCAACTCGTCTGGTAGGGTCCATCCAGGGATAACCATAATGTACATCGTTTACGAATTAAGCTAATTTTTTGTGGCAACTTGAGTGGGAAGTTTTCTTTTTCCTGAAGATTTCACAAAGTTACTTTGGTGTAAGAGGTTAAACATTAAATTTTTAAACTATATCTTGTTTTATATTTTATGTGTCTGTATATAGCCATGATCGACTCAATTAATATTTATTCAAGAATTTCCACTGCGAAATATTCCAAGTCTTGTTACCTAGCGTTTAGCAGTTTTGATTGGAAGGTGCATATACTTCTATACATAATATTTTCCCTGTGCGCTGGCTTTAATTTTTTTTTGAGAAATTATGTTTTGACGTGACAACGTCTTAAATTAGGTTGCGGCTGGGAGTCACTTATGAAAAAGTGTAACGCTCGGTAACGTTACGATGAGTCACCGAACGAGAGAGAGGCCCGCCGAATGCCTTGCGTCTCTCTCCCACTCAACTATGATCGGTCTGCCGCGCGCGCAGCACTACGTTGTCACGTAAAATCTTCGCCCGTAAAACCGACTTTACAGGCAACCATTTTTTTATAAGAAATAAAGGTGTTAGGAATGTGGGTAACGTGTGTTTTATTTTTCATCCATCAGTATATTCGGTCGGTTATTTTCTTCGATCAGTATGTTAATGTGTTTAATTTTCTCAAGTGTTGAACCTGAACCCTCCTGTCAGTGTTCCCTTGTGTATTCAAGAATGGGCTAAAGATAAAAGTGTGTTTCTTTTTTTTCAATGTATTTAAGTTTGTATGGTAAAGTAAATACGCGTTCGTGAATTCTTTTTGAAATTTATTAAAATGTTACGTGATAAATGAATATGCGATCGATCTCTGTTGGAATAATACATTTTACGTAGCTAGCATGAAGTCACTGTGGTCGAGTGAGCTGCTCGCTCCCTCTCAGGTTCCAGGCGACCGCGTGCCTTCGACAGCTAGTGTTACAGGAAGAGCAACGTACAACTTATGGCGTCCAACTCGTGAATACTGCATGGGGTAACAACCCACACCTGTTGTCATCGTCACTGCTGGCACTGAAACGACATGTCGTACATATGCGAGGCCCCAGCTCCTAAAAAAATTTTTTTTTCTTCAGTGATGGCTGGCTACGTATTATGTGTTTTGAGATTGCCCCGCGATCTGATGTACTAAAATTACCGAAATTACCAGTGTCCTCTTCTAGGTGATACTAAAAATAAATGGTCAGTAGATATGGCAAGGTGTAGAAGGGGTCGAGCGATTAAAATAACCAATAAAAATGTTTACAAAGGGTTTGTCGTGGTGGGACCTATGGAAATTAAATTTTTTTCATAATCATTTTTTATAAATTTTGAAAATATATTTTAAATAAATTTTCAGAATTTTTTATTAAAATTTTTAAGTGTATGTATTTTTTGGATTTTTCGAATTGTTTGGCTTTAAGGACACTGGGGTTATGATCAAAGGTCAAGGTAACCGACATCTGACATGGGAGCACTGCCGAGGACTGGTTATGTCGGGAGTTTAGTTGATCCACCTGTCACCAAACACCAAACCTCCTACATGTACATCTTAAAACAATTTTTTAAATATTTTAAAATGTTTAATTTTTTTTATTATAATTTTTTTTTGTATTTTATAATTTTTTGCAATTTTCCGAGATTTTTTGGATTGTTTGGTTTCAAGGTTACCAGGGTCAAAGTCAAAGGTCAAGGTCACTGACATATCACATGACTGATGAGATGGACACTTGTCAACCGGGCAAGGGCCAGATTTGTCGGGAGCTTAGTCTATCCACCTGCCATCGAACCCCGGACCTCATACTTTTTTTAATAATTCTTTAATTTTTTTATTTTTGCAAAGTTCTTTTTAAAATGTATAATGTTTTGCTATTTTTTTTGTTTCAAAGTCATTAAAGGTTATGGGAATAATGTCAATTTAAAGGTAATGGGACAAGGTCCCGACATCTAACATGGCTGACAAGATGGACACTGGTCAACTTGGCGAGAGTAGGTCATGTCGGGAGCTTAGTCAATCCACCTGTAATCGAACCCCGGACCTCTTACATGTACATATTTAAAAAATAATTATTTGCTGTTTTCTCATTTTTACATTTATTTTTTAATTTTATAAATTTTTTGCCAAATTTAGAATTTTCTGCCATATTTTTGGATTTATTGGTTTCAATGTTATTAAAGGTCACAGGCCTGAGATCAAGGTGAAGATCATGTGACAAGATCAACGTTCACCTGGGTCCTGCATGGCAGTTGGGCGATGTCACAACAAGGTGGCTGGCCAGTGCCAGCACCAGTGCCAGGCGCCAGTGTGCCCGACTTCTCTATATTATTCTAATGATCCAGTTTGCCCTGCTCTGCTTTTTCGGTACCCTGCTGCTTATCCATGTAGCTTGGACACATCCGTGCCTGCGATACTGCTAATCCTTGCATTATCGCAATGGATCATGCCTGCAGGACCGTTGTTGTTCGCGTTACATGGTTACAAGTGACACATTACCCGTCTCTGTTGTGGTGGTTCCATTTGCCAATGACTTATCAGTTTACCAAGTGGGTGGGGAATTGACCTGCGTCCTTGCAGTTCTGGTCTCCTTCGCCCCCTTCTCGGCCAAAACACACACACGTCAGCTGGATTATCACGGCTGTCGGACCACCCATACTTAATGTACACCATGAGGTTAGCCATCATACAATTCTCCCCATAGCATGCTACACTCACAGCAGTCCTTAGCAAATTCTGGGTGGTGCTAAATACCATCGGGTATTGGCTGGTTGGTACTCAGGTCAGAAAGTCTCTATTATCGCCTCGAGTATGTCTTCATAACGGGGATGTTAATAATATTGGTCACCTAGACTGATTATATAACTCGCAAATATATCGAGGTCTTCCGTGGCTGCCTATTCCTAAGTAAATAATGATATTTGCTGTTTCATAGTGGTGTATGTATTCGCATAACTAGTTGTGACATTACTACCAAATTGCTCCCGTGCCATATCATACTCTGCAGCAGATCTCCACCAGGCTTTCGCCTAGCCTAGCAGCTGATTGCCAACGACACTTGCCCACTCCTCTTCGCTAACACTGTATCATTGTATGCGGGTGGTACACTCTCTAAGAAATGCGCATGCATCCTAAGTGACTTGACTGGATAGGTTTTGGAGCATCTGGAATTTCACAGGCATCATATATCTCTTTGTGGTTCTGAGGGATCCATGTTCGGTAGATGATGGCTATGGTGATATTTACTGTGTGACATTAGCTCCTTTCGATTCCTGCCATGGAGGAACGGGTTGGAAGGTTACAGTTCCTTGTGTCTGGTGACTGGGAAGACACGTGACGTGTTGTGGAAAGAGATCACACCTCACTTGCATTTGCTGGGGGTCTGGTGCAGACGCATGCTCGACCAAGTGTGTTTGGTTACATTTGTCACACAAGCAAACGTCCCATCACGGACAGCCTGCCACTCCTCTGCAGACACGCATGTGTGGTGGAAATTTGCAGTACACAGTCTACATTCTACACGTGTCCTGCCAATGTTCACACAATATTCACATTTGAACTATGAAACTTGTTTGTTATTTGGTTGTATGTTCTCACCATTTGTTGGTAGAAGTTCAAGTATTGGTTGCTCGGGCTGGTAAGTTTTCCACTGTTCCGGGCATTGTACGCACTGGAATTGTGGTGGCCATTCGGTAGTACACTTCGTACCGTAGAGGCAGTTGGCGTGTATCACCTCTTGACTCATAGCACAACGTACGGAGTATGTACGGATGCCTGTACACGTCGATCGCGCACAGCTGTATCTGACATTTACGGGAGGAGGAGGGAGAGTGTGGGTAGGAAATATTACTCGTAGTTGGTCGGCGGGCACCTGCATATTCCTCCGTGTAGGTTATATTTGTCAAATGGGTTGAGCGTCCTGACTAGTGGGTTGCACAGATGTATTGTAGGCCATATTACCAAGTTCCATAAATTGCACACGACACAGTAGTACGTGGTAGACGCGGTCACAGTAAACTGGTGCTGTATCCCTGTATTCACATGTTATCGCGGGCCATCTTATTGGACGGCAGCGAGCGGCGTTTACCGTTTGTAGGCTTCTCACGCACATTGACCGTATCGACTGGTCCGGCGGTTTACCCAGGCGGCATGTTGCCCGCGGTCATACACACATGTATGGGTGGCGACAGGCGGGCAGTGACGTCAGTGTTTATTGTCCAGCGCGGGCCTGACCTACGCTACAATAAGGGGACACGAACCTGTGTTTTCCTGGTTAGATTACAAAAATGGCAATTTATAATTCCAACCTGTTCCTTCTTCTACGAATATCCTACACACATCATTCTTACACAGTTCTTCGCCACACTAGTGTGGCAAGCCATTTAATGTAGCCTGAGTGGTAGGCGACATGTAACACTGATGGTGTTTAGTGTTAGTGTTTACAGCAACTGATATAACATAACACAAATATTGCGATATTTAATGTAATGGGGCGCCATCTCACCAGGTGAGTATGAGATATCTTCTCTCAGGATCCCCTTACACACACTGCACTAAGTCTAAGGAAGATGCGGATGTAAAGGGGATATTCAGGCTGCCCAGCAGATGCCTCACTGTTACATTTCGAGCTATTAATATGATACACCTTCTCGAGACGGTAAAGAGTTCCTGGATAGGGCCAGTGCCCGAAGTACAACGCTACTATTGAAAACACGAGAATTATGTTAACTATGTAATTAGTTATATTACGTAAAGACACAGACATACACATATTAACACATGAAGCGGGCCTAGCTCACAAGGCCTTCCCGTAGCCGTAACATATAAAATGCCGAAAATGGCACACACAGAATTAATGGTAACTAAAAACCTCCGGGGTCGGAAAATGAGCTGATGGAGGGGTACTGCCAACATGGGGAGTAAAATTGATAAAATGACAGTACTTCAGTCACTTACTTTAGCCTATTGCATTACAAAATTTAGCAGAATATATTAAGGGCCCCCATGATGCCTAGCACATACAGCACTAATGACCAGCTGAATCAGGCTGCCAGAGATGGCACATGCGAGTAGCGTACTTGCCGAGAGCTCGTGCCACTCCGCGAGGTAAATTAGGTACTTGACTCCATGTATATAACACTTAGAACAATGTAAACATTAAGACCTGAAAGGTTCTTCTTGAATTTCCTTATTCCTGCAGAGAGTTCAGAGTTCTCACTTATTCCTTATTAATTAAAACATAACTTTTTGAATTTTAGAAAAATTAAGTTTATTTACACTGAGATTATGCTTGAGGCCATGAAACGCTTTTGTAAGCCGTAGTAGACTCATTATGTACATTTATTAGACAGATATTGCATATGAAAACAATTACACTTTACGTTAGAAGTATGTGTCTGTCAAGTTATATGGCACTTAGCACAAGAACCACCAAGCTGAAATTCAAGACTGAATATATGTTTCACGTAATTCTTATGTTTGCCATGTACACAATAACTCTTCAAAAATTACATGAAACGTATTAAATAACACAATACTTATATTCCTTGCCTTATTAAAAATACAGGTCAGTTTGCTGATAATTTTTGCCACTCTGCATTTGCCCATGGGCTACAACCTAAATTGGATTATATAACACTGTTTCCTACATGATTGCTATATTAATTAAAAATGTTATTCTACAAGCGTTACAGACACTGCACTGTTTAACTCGGTGAGCAGGTCATGACCAGTTCGTGTGTGAACGACGCTGAACGCGCATCGGAACACTTGGGTGAGTGTTCTGAATGCTGCACTGGTGCGGCTGCTGCGAATAGGGCATCCCAGTGGGGTGGTGACAGTGGCCGTGTCAGACCATATACGAGTAGTCCACGTCACCTCCCTCCGGTCAACCAACTGCAAGAATCTTCTCGTTATATGTGCGGGGAAGGGGGAATAGTGTTTTGTTGGTGATCGAGGGTAAGACAGGAGTGTTGTCACAATCCACCGTCTCCATGGTTTGGAAAGAAATTACCCTGCTTCCTACTCTCCGACTTCGGGTGTCTTGGGACCACGCCCATTGCTGGCCGATCGCTGGGAAAACTGACCATTAAACAATCCTGTCTGTAACAGCATATAATATTTTTTTTAATTAACTGATGGCGACACATTGTAAGGAAAGTAGTTTTGTGTTGTAAAATAGTATTCTAATATTTACATATAATTGAATGGTATGCAAAAGCTGATTAAATCTAGGTTAAACTCTCAAAATTCTAAGTTATTCGTAAGACAGCAGTAACAAAATTTTCAAATACGAAAAAATTGTACTAGGTACATAGAGTTTCAGTAACAGTTTAAGCATGCATAAAAAATCCTAATAATCAAAATAATAAAAGCATAAAGACATATACAGGTAAAATATTGGCACGCCTATTTATATAAGTAGAGCTTGTATACTGTAGCTAGTGAATAAAGCTTCATCTGAATCGGTAGTGTTCAGTTCCATACTTCTGTAAACGTATATAAATTATAGGCCCTATAGTAAATTCTGCAATGAGATTACGTATAACTATTTTTGTAGACCAATTAAACTAACGAATCTGTAAATTTTTATAGAGAGGCCTTATATTCATAGTATGCCACTATTCGTTTTTATAAACATCTCACTCACGTTGAAATGATTATGAACTGTCGGTGATGATTACGGAAAAGCGAAAAAAAAAAAAACGGATGGCGTCTCGTGGCGAATTTTCGAGCCCACGGAATGCTGGTAAAACTTGGCTTTATTTTACTCCTCTACGAAGAAGAAAACATTCAAACAAATGTATCAATAACACAGCACAGTTCGATTCCTCAAAGGTAATAAATTTCAAAATCACGTAGTCCCCATGAAGAATAGTGCCAGAAGGCTGAAAATTCTAACTTGTGTAATAGGCACTATTATTTTTATGCATAAATATTCCACAAAACTAATTGTACTTGCAGCTTACAAATAAAAGAAGTCTAAATGACCCAATGAAATTTTCTCTGTAATACATTACGAATTATACACAGAGGTGACAAAAGTCATGGGATAGCAATATGAAAATATGCAGATGGCAGTAGTGCATTGGTTCGGCTTTCATTCTTAGTTAAGTGATTCATGTGAAAAGGTTTATGACATGTTTATGGCGCACGACGGGAATTAACAGACTTTGAACGTGGAATGGTAGTTGGAGCTAGACGCATAGGACATTTCATTTTGGAAATAGTTAGGGAATTCAACAGTCTTCGATCCAAAGTGTCAAGAGTGTGCCGAGAATACCTAATTTCAGGCATAACCTCCCACCATGGACAAAGCAGTGGCCGACCGCCTGCACTTAATGACCGAGACCAACGACGTGTGCGCAGAATTGTCAGTGTTAACAAACAAGCAACACTGCGTGAAATAACCGCAGGAATCAATGTGGGACGTACGAAGGACGTGTCCGTTAGGACAGTGCGGCGAACTTTGGCTGTACTCGGCTATGCCAGCAGAAGACCGACTCGAGTGCCTTTACTAACAGCACGACCTCGCCTGCAGCGCCTCTCCTGGGCTCGTGGCCATATCAGTTGGACCCTAGACGACTGGAAAACCGCGGCTTGGTCAGACGAGTCCCGATTTCAGTTGGTAAGAGCTGATGTTAGGGCTCGAGTGTGGCGAATGCATGGACCAAAATTGTGAACAAGGAACTCTGCAAGCTGGTGTTGGCTCCATAATGGCGTGGGATGTTTTTACATGGAATGGACTGGGTCCTCTTGTCCAACTGAACCGATCATTGACTGGAAAGGGTTATGTTCAGCTACTTGGAGACCGCTTGCAGTCATTCATGGACTTAATGTACCCATACAACGATGGAATTTTAATGGATGAAAATGCGCCATGTCACCGGGCCACAACTGTTCGCGATTGGTTTGAAGAACATTCTGGACAATTCTAGCGAATGATTTGGCCACCAAGATCGCCCGAAATAAATCCCACCGAACATTTATGGGACATAATCGAGAAGTCAGTTCGTGCACAAACTCCTGCACCGGCAACACTTTCGCAATTATGGACGTCTATAGAGGCAGCCTGTCTTAATATCTCTGCCGGGCACTTCCAACAACTTGTTGAGTCCATGCCACGTCGAGTTGCTGCACTTCGCCGGGCAAAAGGAGGACCGACACGATATTAGGAGGTATCCCAAGACTTTTGTTGCCTCAGTTTATATATCACTACTAGCTTGTTAAGGTTAGTACTTGACTCGCCTGCGTACGAATTTTTAGTACAGTTAAGATTGTAAATGCTGAATAATTATTTTGCTAGACATATCATATTTGTCTTACACTATTTGGAAAGATCCATTTAACATATGCGATGTTTAGAAAAATATTTGTGTATCTGTGGTATCTTTGCATGTAACTAGAAGAACATAGGTTTTTATAACGTTCATAAAAGAAAACAAAAATTTGCCAATATATTAAAAACACACAACATTTGTTTGTCCTTACACCTGTTGCCTAGATGAGTTCTCGCCGAACTTCTTTATTCTACTTAAATTAAAACTGGTTTTTTACTATTAGGCAAACTATACTAGGTAATGAAGGGCTCTGTTGTGTCTGGTAGAATTTATTTTCTTGGTTTATTTGTCTTATTTAACTGATTTTATGGAATACATTTTCAGGAAAGTGATAATTGGGTGTGAACATGTAAAAGCCCACCTACTCAGTTTCCTTTGCAACACATGTCTTGCTTGTTTCGGCTTTAGTGTGGGAAAATGTTGTATTATACGGTGGTGTAAGTGTTAGTAGTTTTCTTCATTTACTGCTGAGCATCGTGGCAGCAGGCGACGTCACAGTGAAATAGAAACTGTGATGTGCACAAAGCGACACGTTGATTCTGTAGGGGTTTGCCAGTGCCTTCCATAGCATGGCGAAAGTTAGCACCATTGACCCTTAAAAAAATGGCGAACCTGAAAATGGGGATTTGATATTCTGGGTAAGATCCAGCAGTGCTACCCCTTTTTAAAATTAGCAAATACTACAACATACTGATTATGGAAGTTAAAATAGTCCAAATTAACTTAATTGGCAGGCTGCGAAGGAGGATACAGCAAATTGAGTTAAACAGTTGTAAGTATTTTTTAAAAGCATGCTAGTAAAGAATTCAGTGAAATTTTTTTTTATCAAAGTGCGACTCGGACACGAATATGTGTAACATAAGAAAATAACAAAAAAAAACCAACAACTCACAACAGCACGAGAAATTTTACAACCGAAATAGAAAGAGGCATAAAAAATATCCTAGAAAAGAGACTTGGTTTTGGTGTCTTACAGGAAAGTTTAAGGCTTATTCTTCAAGCCTTATTTGTATTGCTATATTTTCCTTATTTAATATTGAATTACCAATACTGTATTGCATTTCTATTGGCATAGATTCATTACAAAACTAGATTTTAATAGATAAAACGTAAAATAATGATGAATTTACTAAACGAAATATGGTCATGTAGTGGTATCATAATTCAGACACATAAATATGTTTGGCAATGAATGAAAGTCAATTGTATACATGAGTTGGGGACATTTTTGAACACGAAGGATGGAACTGATTAGATAAATCTATAGATATTTTGAACGAAAAGATAGCAGTCGTAGCAGAAAGATAAAAAAAAAACGCTATCTCAAGGTCATCGACGTAGCAAAATGTTGCAGCTGTTATCTCCAACCGTTACACCAGCGGCACTAACGCACACTTAATTTACTGTGCGGTGCCGCGATTAGCAATATATAATAGATAACATCTGCGAAATTGTTTTAATTCCATTACCTTGAGATAACGCTTATCTTATATTTATGCTACCACTGCTAACATTGTCATTCATTTAATCTATGGATTTATCTTAGCAGTCGCATACTTCGTGCAAGAATGGTGTAAGTCTCATTCTCTGTTGAGATTATCTCGCTCACAGCAAAACACACTCGAAAGAATATATTAAACAAGAATGCCAAAATCTAGTGAAGGAATAAAACAATATAATGATATTCCAAAATATGTTATATGGATGAGTGATGTAAGAAAATAAATTCATAGATTTTATTAGTTATCTATGGCGAAGAAAAAGCTAGAAATAAAATGTATCATAGTGAGAAAATTAATATTATAAATATGTTATATAATAAATCTCCTGATTTTTTTCTTAATAATCCTAAAAGAATTCCATATTTAATTCTTTTTTAATGCTATTCCTTATTCTTTATGGAGTTCTGAACATCATGAAAAAGGAATAATAAATTGGGTATTAAATACTTAAAATTTACGAGAAATGAATTTGCCTGGTTATAATTATTGTGGTCACTTTATACAATTAGATAAAAGATAAGAAAGAGGTGATAAAGGAATTAATAAACTTGGAAAAGCTATATAGATCATACAGATTTAGAATCAAGACATGAAGATAATAAATTTTTACAAAAAGAAGCTATTGAAATTATGTTATATACAGAAACTCCAATAGGTGAAAAAATTGCTTCTACATTTGTTTCTGGAAGTATGTTTACTAAAAGCAAACAAGGTTGGGGAATTAAAATTATATAATTTTTGTTGTATCAATTACTTTTGATTCCATTTGGAATCGCTAAAAATCCTAAGAAATTAATATTTTTATATAATTTTTATGCATTAATGAAGATAAAAATATAACTTTTGATATACCAATAAATATTAATTAAAGGAGTTAGAAATCGAATAGTATTTAATATAGGATCAAATCCAAAAAAAGGAAAAGGAAAAGAATTGTATTAAACATTATAATTATTTATAATTTAAAAATTATTGAAAGAAAGAACTGGTTCTGGTTTAAAAACTGGGAGATTTCTACTAAGTGTAAACACAATTTTAGGCACCCTTAGTTTGTTAGCTAGTGGCGCAAGCGCCATTTATAATTATTTCGAACAAACTAGAAAAAAAGGAAAGAATAAGAAGAACAACAACGACATAATTAAGCAATGGAAAATAAAATTCGTAAAGGAGAATCCAAAATTTTGTTTCAATAATTTCGTTATTGAATATCAATATAAAAAATTATATGAAAAAATGAAAGATAAAAAAAATTAGAGACCTATATATAATAGACAAAATACCAAATAAAATCAATATAAATAAATGTGCAATTGTTAATTTTAATATCTCATCTAGTCCTGGTACTCATTGGGTTTGTTATTATAAAATCTGTAATGATATTTATTATTTGGTTTCATTTGGTGGTAATATTCTTATAGAATAAATAAACAATTTTGAAGATAATCAATAATGAATATTATATTTAGGATAGAATTAAAATTTCGATTCGGTTATTTATTGTATTTTATGTTTGATAGTACTTAATTTATTTTCCAAAGAATACTTTATTTTTAAATATATATATTTATTATTAAATGACAAATTTATTCGTGGACACCGTTAATGTTTTGTTGCGATAAATATTTTAAAATTGTTGAGAGAATAAAAAATGTTATCCAAAAATAAATTTTTATAAATACATTACAAATGATAAATTGAAAGAATTCGTCAATAATAACAAATTTAATGAATCTAAAGAATGACTCACATCTGCATAAAAATAATATTGTTGAATTAAATGAAAAAATCTATACTTTAAATTATATAATTTTACCTGGTGATATTAAATCTCTATTAAGCCAATTTCATTCTACGATAGTAAAACATTTTGTTCATAAATATAGTTGTACTAAATATGTTAAAAGAGAACTTTTTTGTCAATTAAGTAATGACATTGCTCTAAAATCTGAGTTAAATAAATATATTAAGTATTATAAACGTTATGTTTTTAAAAATGTTTTAAAAACTGACATAAGTGAGTTAACTAAAAATAAAAAATTTTATTATTTTAAAATGATGCTTTGAAATTTGAGTAATGTTATTACATAATAAAAAAATTTAGTTTTTACAATAAAAGTATGACAATTTGTATAGCAACATTATTAAATTTTAAATAAAATGATTAACTTTAAAATAACAATATTGATCATTTTAAAAAAGATGCATTTAATACGAGTTAAATAATTATGAAACAAATACAATTTTTTTTGTAATTTTAACGATGATGCTTTAAAACGGAGTTAATTGATTTTATTAAAACTGATACATTTTGTGATTTCATGGAATGAAACAAAGAATTACTATAAAAAATTGTTAGATGAATTTATTCCATTAATAATTGATTCAAAGATATCGGATCTGAACACGGTGCTGCTTTGAATGATCTAAGTCTTAATAATATTGCAACCCGAATTAATAAACATATTAACCAAATAGCTGATATTGAAATTAAGCTTAATAATGTAATGAACAGTTCAAATGAATATAGTTTATACTACTCAAAAATTAAATCTATTATATACATCTACATTTACAGCGATTCATTATTTTACAAACAAATATAAAACATATAATTTATGACAATGAAAACAAAATATTAACAATTATTGCAAATCCAATTGCTCCTTATGGTGCAGTAAACTTAGAATGTTTTCAATGAAATGAAACAAAAACTATAAATAAACAGTTAAGTTAACTATTGGAAAAGACAATCCATATTTTAATGTGCATACTGGATTACCTTACGTGTTTTATTTGATTGCACAGTTTTAGTATTAATACTGACATCCATGATTCATCAATTTTAAGAACAGTTCGACGAGGCTATGGTATACTATTAAAAAAAAAACAGTTTCCTATAAAATGCTGATCAAATAACTTAAAAATAGTTGATTGAATTCAAATGCTAAAGATATTGAAAAAAATATTTGTTATGTTTATATCGTTTAAAATTATATGAAACCATAAATTAATATATATGGATAAGATTTTGTGTTTAAAAATTTTTTTTACCGGAAATAACAATATAAAAATAGAGAATACCTCTAATTGAAAAATTACAAAATTGGATATGTTCTACATTTGGATCTAAAAAATTTTATTTTTTATAATCTTTAAATAAATAGAGCATTTGCGAAAGTATATTTACTGAAACCTGCATAAATGAATGTTATTCTTAGAACATACCACTTGACATCACCTTCCTCAGTACAACTTGTTTGCCAAATGTGCTTGGAATTGATCAATTATTTCCCGAAATATTACAAAATAGTTATTATATTTGCATGGCAGTATCATACAAATTGCTTACAAAAGATGCTTTATGTAGATACAGTTGATAGTGGTTATGTCTACTGCCAGCATGAGAATTTATGTTATAATTGATTACATATTTTCGACGATATTCCATTGTAATCTGAAGTATTTAGATAGCCGCTATTTTGAAAATAAGTGTCTGATATTATTAAAACATATCACTTAACATCATCTGTATCACTAATACTTGATTGCCAAATTTGGTAGGAGTCGGTTAATTATTCGCCAAATTATCACATAATTACTTTATTAATTCGAATAATGCTCTCCTCCAAAATGCCCTAACAAATAAACTAAAAACATTTGTACTGTCACAACTTTGAAAATAAATTACTTATCAAGTTAAATTACTTTAGTTTACATGGTCTACTGTATTATTACTTACATGCTAAATTGGCTTAGAACTGGTTGAATAGTTTTAGAGTAATAATGTCGAATATTTATTACTTCAATTGGTGTTATTTTCCAAAATGGCTTAAAAACAACAATGTTCATCTCAAAATGTAATGCTTAACCTATGGTTTGCCACCATGAAAAATATGGTTTAAATCGGTTGAATGGTTCGCGAGATATGACATATCACCCAACATTTAAAAATGGCTGACATTTTTAAAGTAAGTGCCCGACGTGGTCGAATACTATGGAAGTCAGGTGTCTTTAATAATTATTATATGTGTAACAAGTTTGGTAAATTTCGGTTAGAGCGTTAACCAATTGAAAAAGGTGACACGCAGTCACACAGTCTCATACAAACACACACAGACACACAAGAAATTGATCTCATAAGCCTTTCTTTCCCGTGGAAAGTGGAATAAAAACAGGGTTCGGAATCCACACCATGAATCTAAAGGAAAAATTTAAAGATAAATTACCTGACGATTTTGTATAATTTTTATTTAATATTGATGATGGAGGAAAGATTGTATATTTATATAAGATAGTTATTATATACAGTATATACATAATTTATAGAGCTACGCAGATTTAAAGATGATTAGTTTTTAAAATTTAAATTGTTCATTATAATTATTTTAGACTAATTTTTTTTATGTATTACAATACAGGTATTTTCTAATGTATTTAATAACCTTTATCATTTAAGATATCCTCAATAGTTAACCTTCCTAAATTATATTTATCTTCCTATTTATTATATATTTCATTAAATAATTTTTGAAATTCTTTAAGTGATAAATTTTCTTCTACATTATTATTAGTTTAAATTCTTAATTTTTTTTATAATGGTTGTTAAAAAATGTTCCGCTCAGTTATTATACTTAAGACCAAAAAAAACTGGTACACCTGCCTAATATCGTGTAGGGCCCCCGAGCACGCAGAAGTGCCTCAAGNGCAGGAGGCAATTCACACCATGAATCCTGCAGGGCAGTCCACAAATCCAATCTGCGCCAATTTGAGAAAGGGTTGCACGTCTGTCACGTTTAATGATTCTCGTCAGTCGTCGTTTGTCCCGTTCTTTCACAATCATTTTTCGGCCGCAGCGATGTCGAAGATGTGATGTTTTACCGGATTCCCGATATTCACGGTACACTCGTGAAATGGTCGTACGCGAACATCCAAATGTTATCGTTACCTCGGGGATGCTATGACCCATCTTTCGTGCACCGACTAAAACTCCATGTTCAAACTCACTTAAATCTTGATAACCGGCCATTGTAGCAGGTGTAACCGATCTAGCTGCCGACTGCATCGGGTTACTCTGATTGGTTCCATACCTCTGTTATTTGCGTACGCATACCTAAACAATTTTTTTTGGCTCTTGAGTGTATAAATTCTTTAATAACAATATTAGAATGAAATTCTTTTCTATTATCATTAGTTAGATCAACAAAAGTATTATGTTATTCACAAATCAATACTATATTTATGTAAAAAGTTTAAAATAAATTAGAAATTTTTTTTTTATCATTTGATTTTTAAGATTTTATATAAAGTGAAAATAGATTTTATATAATACTGTTATTGTGGCATACATATATACGAGCATAATACATTGCATCCGTTTCTGGTCGACCTGTATTATATGTTAACATTCAATTGCTATAAATATATTTTTTAATAACACTAACATTTAAATAATTTTGGTTCAGCATATTGTTTAGTTGTGGCTATATAAATAATATAATTTTTTCATGTTTTATCCTTTTTCAAAGGAAGATTTTTAATTATGCCGTATAGTTTTCTTTTTGTAATTATTTGTCTTTGATATTTATTTGATTTTGGAATTATATTGCTAGTTGTTCTTTTTCTTCTTATTAAATTTTTTATTTATTTTTATGTTCTATAGGAAAATGTTATTTCCCTGGTTGTAATTTATGTTCACCAGTTTTTCTTGTTGCTGGAAAATCTTCAGGTGTAACCAATATTTAAATATTTAGCTTATTTTTTCCTTAGAAAATAGAATTAATGAATATAATTTGGATTCGTTAATGAAATACGTATGTTTTTGAACATTTCCTTCGGGTATATTCAATACATCCCGTATATTTCATAGATAATTTTATTATCTTGAACAACATTAACTCTAATTGCTTGTTTTGCATTTGTATATTCAAAATGTTTGCAACTTCGAAACCTTTAAGCCATGGATTATTAATTTCACCTAAAAAATATAGAGCTTTCTTATTATTATAGAGAAGAGAATGGTTTTTTATAACCAGAATCGAATACATTTATTACCAAACCAATTTTATTTAAAATTTTGGAAACTATTTATTTATTAAAATATAAATTTTTTATTAGTATAGAATGAATTATATTTCTTTTAGTTTTGAAAACTTTTTCATCCTCCAGGAATCTAGCGCTTGGATTTTATACCAAAGAATTTGCAGTGTCTATACTCATTGCTCATAGACACAGAACATTTAAATATTTTATATCATTTTGTATATACTCATATTCTAAAGCTAGAGTATTAAATCGTTTTATATCAGTAAAATCAAAATTAAATTTTTATAGACCTTAATTATGTGTTTTTTATTTTTCTTGAATTTTCAGAGGGGGTGAAGCATACCTCCATGATTCGATATTGTAAAAAAACTTATTCGTAATCAGAATATTGTTCTTATTTTACATTAGTAACCAAATATCTTGAAACCAACTTCCTAAATTTAATTTGTAATCAGTCCTGTTAATAAATTAAAAAATATTTCATTCTTTCTCATCGACATAGATGTCACCACATTTGTTTTTCTGATCGAGAATCGACTCAATTATCTACCAAATAATAAAGAAATTTAAAAATTATTTATTTTTTAAAAATTTTTAATCATTAAGTACATATTAAATTTTTTTCACAGTTTTATGTCATGTAGTAAATTTTATAGGAAATAAGGATATTATTTTTACCTGCTATAATTTATCGATTATTAAATTAATTACAGTGGTAAAAATGTTCTTACTAAAATACAACAAATCATTTGTAGATCTAAAATCTGATTCTTATTCATTTGGCAATTGTGGAAAAAAAATCATTAAGAATCCTGGTTTTTTTCGATGACAGCATTCATCTAAATGAAAATAGCATACTTTATCAAAAAATGTAAAATTTTTACCATTATAAGGATGAAAAACAGCATTCATTTTGCTGTTATCATTTATTCGAATAGAACATAATGTATCTGGATAATATTGATTAAGAATTATATTTTGATGGTCACGTATGTATTTTTCATAATCTATTATCATAAATATTTCTGCAGTGGCTTTGATAAACAGGAACAATATTACATTTTTTTGGTAATTATGTTAACTATTCTGTTATCAGAAATGGTAGATTTTCAATTGTATCATCCTTAAGTTTTTTATCGAAATATGTATATTATATAATATATAAAATTTATCATCAATAAGAAGAATAGTATTTATATTTTTGTTTGCTCACAGATCTAGTGAAAGTTGGATTTCAGGTGCTGGCCACCTGGCTCTTAAAAATCTATTTGATAATGGTTTTCCATATGTGCTTTTTATATTTGCTAAATCAATTAGACTCAGCTCAGAAATATAATAGTTGTGTATTGTATAGATCATACAATTTGAATCAGACATATATAATAAACATTAGTAATTACCAATTTCATGAACCAATACTGGTAACTAATTAATTTTATCATCCGGTAATTAATAATATTTTATATACCATGGTTAATTTTCATTTATATGAATATTAATTTGTTTATTTGGTTGTGAAATAAAATTATCATTACATAATATTTTATCATTTAAACTATATGGACACGCGATTAGTCTTTTTTGAAATAAATGGATACCTTTTTTAATTAATAACATTTTGCCTGAATATTACTATCATTAATAAATTAATAATTTATATGATTTTCCAAAATTGAAAGTTTTTCTGTCAATTGAATAATCGTATTCTTTTTATTGCAGAATTCCTTCTTATAATAATTTTATTGTATTTTGATGAAGATGAGTATAGATCAGATAGATCACCTTTAATACTACATCTTTGTTTTTTTGTTGATTTCAGCGTTTCTTTGTCTAATGAACCAGATATTAGTAACTTTTAATGTTCTTGATAAATTTATAGAGCATCGATATATGTTGTTATATAAATTTTCGATAAGGGTGATGATTTGTTACCCCTCAAATTTTTATCATCAATATTTTTAAACCATGTGTTTTTAAATATTTTAGAGCACATTAAGATTAATTTTATTTCGATGAAAAAATTAAATTTAAATTGATAAAATTAATATTCATATTTTCATTTATACAGCACAAAAATGTAATATCTAATTTAAATACTAAAAAAAAATTTGAAAATATTTATAGCCATCCAGGCAGGATAAAAATGTCATTTAATAGTGTAAACAATTCTGTGGAGGATGCTCGTAAGTCCCTGAATTTACGAAGATTATTAAATAAATAGTATAATGAATTATCTTTCAAAGTTCATAAGTTTTCGTTTATCATTTAACATTCAACATTAACTAAAATTCAGTGTTCTGTCTTCCCGAGTCATTGAATTTGTTTTTATATCTTTCAAATTTTCAGTAGGAATAGCCATCCCAGCTAAAATTTCATACTAAAAAAAAGCAAAATAATTTAAATATTTATAAATCTCTAATTTATGTATATTTTACCATCATCATTTTTATATTCTTACCTATAATAATAAACCAAAAATCCTTATTCCACCATTAAGCACAAATATCTTCAAATTTATCATAAGATGTAACTCTAACAACAAAATAATAATAAATATGTTTGAATTTGTTTCATTTTGACGAAAAATACATTAAAAAATTTGTTTGATTTCTTACTAATTGTTTTGGCACTTTTGTATAAGTTTTGGCTAAATAAATACAGTCAATATTTTTATGTCTTCCTCTGGTGAAATATTTAAGAATTAAATCTATGTTTTCTAAAAGTACATGGTCGAATATAATCACAGATTTAACTTCGCATTCACCAAAATAAATCATCTCATCGGGATTATTAAAATAATATCCTTTTTCTTCTTGTATTTACATTGGTAAAATTAGAAAATTAGCTAGTATTTGAACTAATTTTTCTTGAATTGAACACTTTTTAAAAACTTTTTATTTATTAGAATTTTAACTTCCATTTTCAAATATAAAATTAATTATCAATTGGTTTTACCACAATTACTAGGTCAAAAAATTATTGCTCTAATATAATCTGATAACAAATCACTATTATTCTTATTATTGATTTCTCCTTATATATTTAAATACCAACTCTCCAATCAAGTTTCATAATTTCATAATTAAGTTTTGTTTATATACAAGAATAATGTTCTCAAGCTACCAAGTAATAATTGTATATTCAAGAAAAAATTTCATTATAATATTACTCACGATGAACACACTATTAATTTTAATATATTTCATATCATATTTTACACCAGATATAAATAATAATAAAAATACTGTAGTTGATACAAAGGAAACAATTATTACTCCGAAAGTTCAAAGATAGTATCATTACAAAAATTATAAAATTTATGTGGACCTTTAAATACCGGTATTATAGATTTCGAAAAAAAAAAATTAAAAAATTTAATTTGTATTATGATAACCAAATTCAAATCGTTAAAAAATATATATACTTATTGTAATTTAGCTTATGGAAGGTTTATAAAGTATGATTAATTAAATCATTAAAAACCTATCTAAGCTAGTTTTGAGCCAAAAACAATGTTTGGTTTTCGCGATTATATTGTTAATGAGTTAGCTTATCCATTATTTTATAAAATGTATAATCAAAGGTTTAATCATAATATTTTTTAAAAACAAAAGATGTAAGTTATAATTTAATTAATTTTAATGGGGCCGATGCATAAATTATTTTAGAAATGAAAATTATTTAGTGGGTAAATCACCCTTGTTTAGTTAGGATGAATTTTGCATACCAATTATTTTTTAAAATTGGTCAGGCCCTATAATACGCTGCGTCTATTATACTGATGTTAAAATTGTAAAACATGATTTGGAATTCTTGCCAGTGTAAGCACAACTTTTAAAATTTTTTCATTTATATTGAATTTTTTTATATAAAAATGGAACAAGGAACAGACAATTTATATTATTTTGATATTCCTTATGACATTAATTCTGGTATTGTTGTTTCGAGAAATGTAGTATTTAATATTATTTTATCAGTTGAAAAAAAGTTATGGCATCAAAGATTTGGGGAAACTTCACATTTGAGTTATTTGATTTGGATTTATTTGAAATATTTGAAAATTTTTATCCATTTACAGATCTTTATGAATGTGAATTCGAATTGAAATATGGATGTAGTAATTGATGGTTTTTTTATATTAATTATAAAATATAATGAAATCCTTAGTTTTGAGTTACACCTGTAAAATCACCTAGTCTAGCAATATGTTCTTGATTTATTTCATTATAATTAATTAGATAAAAAAATAATTTCCAATTCCTCTCAAGGGAGTATCTTGTCCCCGTTTGAAGATAATAAAGGGGCCCAGTTTCAAGGCCCCCTTTAAAATTTCTTCATTTATTAATTTATAATTTTTAGCTACAACCTAAATTTTGTTGCGGCCATATGGTACAGTGTTTATTTAATTTTGTACTAAAATTATTCTATAATCGTGTGGGCTTAATGCAATTTTATTTACTTCATCTGCATATTCTTTATGTTTCTTGCTTCTTATTAAATTAATTTTTCTATGTGTGGTTTTATTATTGAGTAAACATTTATTATAATCATCGAATGTTATTCTGTTATTAATCACATCTTTCTTTTATATATTTCGATTTTTTTTCCTTCTTCATTGTCAATTGTATATGCATACATCTTTGTTCGTAAACCAAACAATATTTTATTATTTTTCCATTACACTTATCTTTCATTTCGCATTAGATTTTTTTATAAATATGTTTTATATGACATGTATTATCTTTCGAATAATCACTGGTGTAAAATTTATTTATCATTGCTATCATATCAAATTAGAAATATTTTGTTTTTAAATAAATGTTAAATAAATCATGATTCGATTATTCGACTATATATCTTTTACACTAGTGATTATATTTTCAATAATCACTAGTGTAAAATTCACCTATCATTCTTTTAGTTTCAAAATATGAATATTTTGTTATATATATATATATATATATAACCCTTTTATCCGTGTGTTTGGACGCGCATAACTTCTAAAAAAATCTCCCGAATGTTTTTTAAAAACCTTCATTTCGTTCCCTTGAGTGTTTGTACACCATTCTTTTTTTTATCTGTATTACCTGCAAAGGTACTAAAATCTGCAATAAGCTCATTTTTACCATGCTTTTCGCGTCAGGAAGCTTCTTAGTCAACAAAGAAACGTGAACAATGCAATGTCAAAAATGTAAATTCGCAACCTAGCAACATATCTTTCTATCTATATAAAAACTATATATCGATACTTATCGATATAACGATATATCTATACTTATAAGTACATCAATGCTCAATATATGGATATATCGATACTAATATATATGTCGATACTTATCGACAACCGAACATTTCACATACAAATCTGAGGATATAACATTACACGAAAATGAAGCGGTAAATTATCCGCCAGAATTTCTAAATTAGCTTGATGTTTCAGGATAGCCCCCACATAAATTAAAATTGAAAATAGGAATGCTAGTCATTTTACTTCGTAACATCAATCTACCTAAACTTTGCAACGGCACATGCCTTGCAATAAAAAAAATTATGGGCAATACTATATAAGCTACCATTTTGAAAGGTGCTTTCAAAGGAGAAGATGTGCTTCTTCCCATAGTTCCATTTATTCCATTAGAAATTCCTTTTAACTTTAAAAGAACACAGTTTCCAGTCATATTGGCATTAGCAATGACAATAAATAAAGATCAAGGGCAATAGTTGCAAATGTGCGGAATTGATTTAGAAACAGAATGTTTTTCGCACGGCCAATTGTATGTGTCGTGTTCTAGAGTAGGAAAACCACACAACTTAATCATACGCGCGGAAGATGGTAAAACTAAAAACATTGTATACAAACAAGTACTTCAATAATAAAGATTTCGAAAATACATATACTTATTTCAATTAATTTCACAGAAATGCATAGAACCAAAATTATTTGGCCACAAGTAGTAGGAAAAGAGGCATTCGAACGCGGGATCGTGACAGGGTGGGAGGGAGGAATCCGCCGTGGACCTCCTGCTCTTGCATTCCGCCGAAATTTTTTCTTTCAAGTTTTTCCCTCGAAATGTCCCTTTTTTCCCCTCGAAATGGCGCAATTTTCGTACGAAATGACACTTTTTTCCTTAAAATGTACCATTTTCCATCAAAATTTCCCTAATCTCCCTCCAAGTGTTATTATGTCAAAAGATCTTCAATGACACTACAATGCGGATAAATGACTCATTTTTGGGCAATGAGGAACTGAGGAACTGAGGAGCCTTCTCTTAGACCACCCCTACCATATTTCATGTTCTTGCATTCTCAACCTATGTGAACTTATAAGCACAGTTGGCCGTAATTCCCGAACAATTTAAGATATAGGCGTAAAATTCGTAATATAGGCTTCAACGCAGACAAGGAAAATTAATAAATAGTAATTTAAGCCATATGCTAACTTATAAGCATAGTTGGCCGTAATTCCCTAACCTTTTAAGATGCAGGCGTCAAATTCGTAACATAGGCATCAACACAGACAAGGAAAATTAACAAATTGTAATTTATGACCTATGCTAACTTATAAGCATAAATAGCTATAATTCCCGAACCGTTTAATATGTAGGTGTCAACTTCATAACATAGTCATCGCAGCCAACAAGGAAAATTAATAAATAGTAATTTAAGCCCTATGCGAACTAATAAGCATACTTGGCTGTAATTTCCGAACCGTTTAAGATGTAGTCATCAAGTTCATAACATAGAAATCGACAGAAACAAGGAAAATTAACAAATACACATTATAGCCCTATGCGAACTTATAAGCATAGTTGGCCATAATTCCCGATCCATTTAAGATGTAGGCGTCAAATTCGTAACATAGGCATCGACGCCAACAAGGATAATTAACAAATTGTCATTTGAAAATTAACAAATAGTCATTTATGACCTATGCTAACTTATAAGCATAAATAGGTATAATTCCCGAACCGTTTAAGATGTAGGTGTCAATTTTATAACATAGTCATCGCCACCAACAAGGAAAATTAATAAATAGTCATTTAAAACCTATGCGAACTAATAAGCATAGTTGGCCATAATTCCCGAACCGTTTAAATGATGGTGCACCGCGTCATTACACCTTGTGCATAAGGAATTTTCTAAACTGAAGGTTCCCAGGAAAAGGGATTGGTCGTAGAGGACCCACGTTCTGGCCCCAAGCTTCCACGACCTAAACCCGATTAATTCCTTTGTGTGGGGACATTACAAAGAGGTTCCTTATACCAAAGAATGCCGTAGTTTGGAGTATCTGACTAGAACATTGCAAGACGCCAAAGCAGCCATAAAATCGAATGGCGTTTCGACTCTTGAAAGAGAATTTCTTTCGGCGATGCTGTATTTGTATTGAATAAATGGTCAGTATTTTGAAAATTGTTTGTAATTTGTTCTAATAAACGCATGTTGAATCTGCTGTAATTTGCTTTATTACATTTTAACTTACTCTCACACATTAGGATTTGGCACATACTGCATTTCGAATCACGTCTTTAGGATGAAGCTGTGGAAGTAGTGCGATGAAATTTGCAGGGTATGTAGCCGATAAACGATGACATTTTTGAAGTAGGTAAGGAACACTTTTGATGTGAACGTTTTATTTTTAAACGTCGCCAACTATTATGGATAAATTACGCTTTCCGATATTTTCGGTTTTTCGATTTTTTTTCCTAGACGCCGCCCCGTGCTAAGTCAGATAAACATAAATATTTTAGCATCGGATTGGCAATTCGTTCAGCTAATTCAAGCGTCCATCACATTTATTAATGTCACCAAACCAATATTTCTCGTGTAACTGCGAGAAAGGTACAATATATACAAAAAATTTAATAGCCAGTAAAGTATCAACGATCGCTTAATATGCATAGGAGGGTTTGGGAAAAGTCTTGATGTTCTCTATCTCCTTGCTTCGGCTGGACACTACTTCCTGGGACATTATATATATGTGTATATATATGTGTGGTTTATAGAAATATATATTTAACATAGTGTTTACTGCGAAAAAATTAATAAATTATATGCTTACTGGTTTTACACTTTTCTTTTTGAATTTATACGAAATCTTGTAATGAGCACAGAATACTGAAAAATAAATAATGGTAAATAATGATGTTGACTGCAATTAGACCATAAAAATCATGCCTACAAGAAATAAGATATTATTCCATATCTTCATGCAGCAGCCAGAGAATAATAAGGGTAGTAAATATATAACAAATTTAAAACATGCCGGAGACTATTATTTAGAGTATTAAGGGGGGGNATCTTCTGAATAACTAGCAGAGAAGAAAAGTTGGGAAATATAAGACGTTAGTGCACCAATTCATTATAATAAATTTTGCAAGCAAAAACGACACAATAAATAGTGTGAAGGTTTTATAGTTAATCGTTTATTAAATCTCTAAACTTCAAAGAATTAAAAATTCAATACTCATTTATATTCAATCATTTAGTCACATAAATGTTTAATAAGCATTGTTCTACGATTAAGTTTATACCAATGTAATTGATGAATTATAGGTTTTAATAAGGTCAGCTATTTAAAAATGTGTGTAGNCTACGATTAAGTTTATACCAATGTAATTGATGAATTATAGGTTTTAATAAGGTCAGCTATTTAAAAATGTGTGTAGAATTATAAAATAGACAAACAATGACAATTACCTCTAAGGCATTTCTTACGTTTGTGTCAGTAATCCTTCCTTCTTATTTTTTAAGCTAAAATGACACAGTTCAGGTAATGTCGATAAATAAGTTCAGGCGAAATAGAGGTTGATATTTTACATCTTGAAATACCATCATTGCCACATCTCTCTCCGTATTCTATTCTAGAACGTGAATGGTCAGCAGGGGCAACGCATTATCGACTTCACCAAATAAGCAATATGACATCTACAAATTATTGCTTTCTAGTAATAATATCGTATGGATTTTCAGTACGACTTTCTTTTGGCAACAAAGAACCAGGTGAAAAAAGTCAAAAAGCGCTTATTTTTTAATGAGTTACTGCAATACACATATTTTTAAATAATACACTTCAATCTTTAAACAGTGGCAATATATTAGCAATAAACTTTCGTTTATCGCATACGTTATTTTATGATTCCTCATCGACCACAGTTGTCATGTGTGTAGAGTAGTATGGTTTGGTATGTTTAAACACAGCGTCATGACAGGGATACAGGGACACCGAAACTTGGTAAGGAAATGGAAAATTTCATCCATTTGCATTCCGCTTCGTCGGCGGCCATATTGGCAGCCAGTGCCATTCGGCGGCGGCCATCATGGCAGCCAGTGCCAAAATTTAAAAATTTTGCAAAAAAAAAATTCTAAACATTTATTTTTAAAACATAATTTTTTACAAAATTAATTTTCAAAATTTTTTTTTCAATATTAACTTTTCAAAAGTTTGATTCAATATTTAAAAATATTGTTTAAATGTTAAAAATATTGCTTTAAAATTTCTAAATTTCCAAAAAATTATTTTTTCTATCTCATTTCCAGGTGGCCATATTTGTTCATGGTGGCTCCCTAAGCCGAGGCCAAGGAGTCAGCCATATTGGTTGTGGCTCCCGAAGTTGGCGCCCAGTCGTTATGTCATGCACTGACATTCAAGGGGGTGCCATGGTGATTCAATGGGTAGAGCACAACTACACGCTCTTGCATTCACGCATTGACGATGGTGGCTCCCACAGAGACGCCAGGCAGGACATAGCTTCGGGACTTCATGCTCATGCATTCCAATGGAAGGGTGCTGTGGTGATGTAATGGGTAGAGCGCAACTTCACGAGTTCACATTCCCAAAAGATACACCGTAGATGGCAAGTTAAATTTCACACTCTAGCATTCCATTTCAATGGGGCCGCAGTAGCATAGTGGATAGAGTGGATGTTAAAACATCATGCTCCTGCATTCTCAGGAAGTGATGTAGCCATGAAAAAAGAATGTTCCAGAGCATTGCAGGTGTTTTAACCAGCCTCCTATCCCTGGCCCCGACCACTGCCCCATCGAGAGATAGACAAAAATGTTATACACATATAAATACATACATATAAATATATATAAGTCCTATCATTACACACACACCCTCCCCCTCCCAGCAGCAGCATACTTACATACACGTACGATCGCGCCCGTGCCCAAGGGTGAAGTGGCAGGCCGCGTCACACATTCTGGCCTATCGACAATTACCTTATGCCATGTTGTCCTCCCAATTACCATCGACATGGCATAACCATGTAGATGGGTCCCGGACTTGGAACCGGGCAGTACACTATTCCTATGACACTACCAATATATAAAAAATACATATATTGGTAGCACCACAAGTATAGTGTACAGGCTGGTTGCAATGCTGCAGACAGTGGAAAAGCGAGTGCTTTAGGCAGTGGGAAAAAAAATTTATATATAACATTTAGAGAAGTGCACTACATTGTGATACCAAGACCGTGCGAGGGTGGGACAAAAGATAGAAGGAGTCACATGTGTGACAATTAGAAGTATGGTGGATAAAGAGACACACAAATACATGACAAAAAATAATAATAATAGGAACAATTGGAATTGACACAAGAAGTAGTATGGTGGAAACCACCACACGTTAAAGTAGCGTCACAAGAAGACTGAAAATAAAAACAGGAGCTGTACAAAACAAAGCATGAAACAAAACAAGCGTGCCAAGGTGGTGAGGAACATCTCGGTAGGACATCTGGGGGGTTGGAACCAAGAGATAGATGGAGTCGCAGGCGTGAGAATATATATATATATATATATATATATATATATATATATATATATCACTAGCAGGAATATCTCGTGTGGGGAGAGTTGTAGTGACATAGGTGACAATATTCGTAGATTAGTAGCATTAGGTAATCAAGAATGGATGACGTACAAAACGAACGTCGAGCTGACGGTGGTTGACTACTGTACACTTACATACGTAAAAAATTATCATGTTATACAACATGTTGTAAAAAACATGAATGTTGGTATACCTGGCAAGGTGACAACGGCTTGCATGTGCTCCAGTATACCTCCGAGAAAATGAAAACATGTACAGGACGTNCAAGGTGACAACGGCTTGCATGTGCTCCAGTATACCTCCGAGAAAATGAAAACATGTACAGGACGTGCTGGTAACATGCCTGGCAAGTAAGATGAGCGCTTGCATGTTCTCCAGCATGTTACCACCCAGTATACCTGGCAAGGAGAAGAGTGCAACCCTTGCAAGGGCTACAGTACAGCGAATCAGGCAGCGCATAGGCCAATAAAATAGTATACCTGGCTAGCCATCTGGTCTTGCACGGGCTCCAGTATACTGCAGGTAAGAAACAAAACTGATAATCTACCTGACAATGTTGGGAATGTGCCTCTTGAACGAGCTATAGTAGACTATCAGGCAGCACACCTGGCAAGCCTCCAACACACTTGCACGCGATACAGCATGCTTATCGAGAAATATGGCTACCAAAAAAACCCCTCAGCAATATACCTGACAAGCGGAATACGAAGATGCCTTTAAGTTCTCCAGTACATGCTGGGAGAAATAACACTCTCTCCGAGATGACATACACAACTACATAGGCCTGACCCAGAGCTGTTTTTTCTTTTTAGGGCTGATAACCATAGGGGACGGTATGAATGGCATCATCCAGGACATTTCGCTTGTCGTCCGTCCACGAAAGCGCTAGTTTGTTAGCGCTCTCGGTGTAAACTTCGTGGTGGTACGAGCGAATACTACCGACCTGTACTCTCATGCTGCGCTGGGCCAAAAGGATGCGCCGATAATCGACAAACGTTAACGTGTTTTCAACTACGCACCTCTGTATCCCCTTCGCGCGTTTAACCACCGTATTCAGGCAACAGTACGTATACATCTTAGTCCATAACCCAACAAACTCAACCAAAGCATTCCCCGCAGACTCATCCTTAAACTTCCCAATCACCCTGGCGTTGACTGGACAATAGCAGGGATGAGTGGGAGGGTAGCTGCTAGTGTCGAACTCCGATGTGAGTGCCGGGTCAGAGGTGAGGTCGCTGTAAAAGTCAGCACAGTCAAGTTCCATTATAAAGGAATCGGTGTCCATATAGGAGAGACCGACACTGCTCCCATACCGCGCTCGCATGATGTCGTAGTAAAAGCGGTACATGAGTGTCTTTGACAGGTCAAGTATGGCAAACCCAGCGTATATGGGCTTGTCAAACTGTATGCTCTCTTGGCATAATTTGACAAGGGAAAACGACTCGCCATATATCGTTCTGCATTTGAATGCAGCATTAGCAATTAATTTCTTCGCCCAAACTTCACTACACAAGTTCCATATGCTGTCGTTTGCGATTATTTTTCATTAGTTTGCCATATGTTGCATTATTGATCAATTAAAAAAATTCCTTCTCAAAGGAGTTCGGGGCGCCCTGACGTTTCGACGTATTCATGTATATATACGGCTTTAGCCACACCTTCTGCTGGAATTTAAGGACATGGTGAACAGCCTGCAGCAACAACCCATGATCCAATCCTTGCTTCAGAGTACGGTAATGTACGATATAATGAAGCTTGCTCTCCAGGGTCATCATGAGTTTAGCGTGTTTGGACCTGTGGGGAGGGGAGGGGCGCTCGTTCACTGGCAAGAATCGAAGTTCCATATGGGCTTCGTGAAGAGCGCAAGGGTATTCTACATCTACCTCCAGTATGTAGCCGACATATCCGTCGTCCAGCATGCTCATTACATCGATGTTCGTGGTGGTTTATTCGAACCCGGCATATGGGAGAGGCAGAGACATCGGACAACTATATAAATTATTGGCATCTACATACTGCAGGTAGGCAGATGGCTTGCTGGCATCATACATCTCGGGTATATGCCTATTATTGGCAACTGTGTGCCGCTTAACACATTGCGCCACCCCTCCCCAGATACCTGCATCAATAAACAGGTGCATATCATAGTCGCAGAGAAACTCTAATTCCACCTGCGTCTTGCGCAACATCGCGTCAAACGAGAATCCGGGCACGCTAACGTAGAGCACACAGTCGAGACTGTATGTGCGTAGACAGAGCCCCCGGAAATTCTCGAAGAAGTCGCACAGAATCAACCGGTCCGTATTCAAGTAGAGCTCCGAATAGTCTCGGAGGGTGCGACAGCCGAACTCTTCCCAGATGGTTTGTGCATGCTGGTAGTCTTCCGCAGTGATGTTCCCCCAGTAAGCCTTTTATAGAATAACTCTATAGCAGGTAACCGCGGCTCGGCGAGCCTCTCCCACGAGCTAACATAATCGTAGGGAAGACGCCTTTCCAGGTTACCAGCTCTAGCTCGCGCTCTACCGTGAAGAATCCAGATGTTCTGTGGAATTTGTCGGATGGTAGATTCTGCACAAGCGTTGCCAGGCTGGCAGACATGAACCTATACGTATCAATGAACTGTATAGTAAACCTGTCTCCCAAACTCTTACTGAAAGTGATTAACTTGTCCTCAGTATGTGAAATAATAAATATGTCCTGTGTATCGTAGACAAGCTGCTTAATAATGAAATTGGCATCATCTTTAAAGTTTTGGAAGAGTATCGGCAGGCTCTGGGGCCGGCGACGAAGCTTGTTGCAGTTATTACATAATGCCCCAATAAAACTGCGAGTGAAATGGTCATGGTCATGTACCTTTCGGTTGGTGTAGGTGAACATGCCAGAACAGTGGCAGCAGGTAGTGGCTAGAGCATAGCCGGCCTGTTCCCCATGCGTTAGTGCTCGCATAGCTTCAGACTGACGATATATGTCTTTCACTAGGAGACCTATCCTAACCACCTCTTCCAAAAAGCTTTTCGACGCACCTTTTCCCATGTAAATGGTTACACCTGGGGGTAGGCTGGTCGTCTTGGTGGCCGGAATAATTGCATTGTCTACCTCGACGTATATGCCCTAAGAATAGGGCTCGTGTTTTTGGTACCTATATGTGTAGGATTGCTCCGGGTTCGGCTGACACATCTGCACAGGCACCAGCATCGCCTCGAAGTCTGCATATACTATGATAGGTACCTTATCGCCGTTTTGGGAATTCTGAAACATGAGCACAGGCAGCTTGCCGTCCGCGGCATGTCTGCGCGAACAGCACTGTGGTCATTACAATACCGCCTGTGCTCGGCCAGAGTTTCGGCACCCGTCAATCCGTTCACATGCAGTCGATTATCATATGCTTTGAAGCAGCACTTACATATATCTACATGCTCTGTGTGAGACGACATGTGGGAATGTACCAGTCGCGAGAAATTCTTTACATAACAATAGTGCGAGTTCTTGTCCTCCACAGTGGTGAGCCGCAGCAAATAAAAGTGCTGGGCCAGTTCCACATCTGTCACCCGTATTGTCACTAATTTTTTATTCTCGTTGAGTGAGTAAATATTAACGCTGACCCCTGGATTAGCTCTCTCAAATCTAGCTATTTGTGGTAGAGGGGTGGGGAAATCTACGGTCGACGCGCGTTGGATACACCCCCTTTATGAAGCATGCCAGTGTCGCCCATTTAAAGCACTGCAGATCAGCGTTGTGTGGGTTGATAATCGCCCTTTTCTCCGCGAAACCTGCTGGCAAGGGGATGTACGACGAGAGTCTTAGGGGATCAAGCTTATTTACATGTAAATGGACCCGTTTCACGCCAGTGAGGGTCTAGCTGCTACCCTTCCCCATATAGTCCGTCTCCTCATGACAGATCTTTGCAATAGCAGCCGACACCGCCTCCTCGATGTCGGCCACATTAAATATAGGCACATTCTTCGTCTTAAATGCACAATGATATACCTCATCGTTGTGCGGCTCTCCGGTTTTCCATAAACGCACTTGAGAAATAAATTAAATTTGACCGGCCCCTGGTTTTCGACTTCCTGCTCGAGTTGGCCAATTATATTTGATTTCTTACTCTCGAGGTAGCTGCAAATGTCTACGGCCGCCCTCGAGGTATTCTCCATGACGTACTTTCTCATAACGCTGTTGAAAGCGCTTTCCACCTACACAAACCCATGCGAGTTGCCCTCACCAGCCCCAGTGGCAGTGAAGCCTCGACGAGGGCTACCCTCGCTCGCAAGAGCATGAATTACATAGGAAGACCTGGGCTGCGGGCTTGCCACTCGTGCACGCTTCGCCGGCCGGGAGGTGGGGTAAGCAGCATCAGAGCACTTTGCACAATGGTCATGAAGGCGATCGGCTCTGGTAAACTGCCAGCTGCAGGTCCCACATTGTAATGGTCGAACATTGGGATTCGCCCAACATGCTCGTTCATGGCGACGGGCATTGCAAGGAGGCCCAAAGCCATTATTGCAGAATGCGTAGTTGGGCGAGGGAGCCTGCTTGATCACTCCAGTACAAATATACTATGCCCTGACGAGATGTTCGGCACGTGAGAAGAAGCGTCCGCACAGCTAGCACAAATATTGGGCCGCCTGCCGAAATGGATTGAGAGAGCAATTACGCTCGTGGCACAATCCGTACTGGCAATCCGTAACCACCCGGTCACAGAAACCACACTGTATTGCAGGCCTACATATATTATGAAGGGGAGTAGTCAATGCAGCAGCAACAGAGGATGGACTCAATGCTGGTGACAATGAACTGCTAGCTTCCATCTTTCTCTCAATACACCTAGGTAGTGGTGCCCGATGCCTGGTTATATCCTATGAAACAAACCCCACCCTGTTTCCAGGTTAGTTCGTAAAAACTACGTGTGTGCCGATGAAGAGTGAACAACTCCAATAAATAAATACTCTTTAATAGAACACTCAGTGTTCGCAATGGCCGCTGTCAAGTGATATAAACTCCCAATGAACAACAACCATCCACAGCACACATAATAGATCGGTTACCTGGTGTATGTATACTCACCAACACGCACACACATGATACAGAAGAACACTTACCCAGAATGGATGCTTGCTAGCGAGTGGCAGCAGCAGATGGCTGAGTACTGTCGGGCGGACGCGTCTAGTGCTACGCGTAGAGCGCTGCAGCAGCCTATTGCCAATGTGGAGTATATGGAAATAGAAGTACGGCTCAGCAGTCTGGCAACAAGTGAAAGTGCAGCGTTCTGCGAGGCTGTATATATACTCCCTAGCACAATGGGCCAGCACAGAAAAACTCGTCAACCAGTTATGCCTTATGCAGGCGGAGACCGCAGGTACGGCTAGTAACACACAGAGTATTGCGGTACTTGCGTGTATCATATTGTGTCCCTTAATGGTGTAAAATAGCATGTGTTTTTAATTTTTGTAATGACAAGTCTGTTTCTACACTCAGCAATAAGAACACTCACTCACAAGTTTCAGAACACATATATATATTGTCACGTAAAAAGGTATACAACATGGTGTGATTACAACTTACAGGAAAGGTATTGTTTGTGGTTAAACAGACAGACACATCGTGTTTCAATTACGCTTATGCATAAATACAACAAAACAAGTAAATGTCAGTTGTTACACACAAAAATCAAGTACGAGGAAATATGTATTACAATTCCCTTTTTCATTTGCAAACAAAACAGTCGTGATTAACCAACACACACATAGAGTCACACAAGAAGTATGTACATTGCGCCTTCTGCCATTTGCATTGTAAACATAATCGTACATCAAGTAAGAAGAATTATATATACACATTCAATATCCTTTATGCAAAACACAAGGCACATTTTCAATTACGTGGATACATCAAAACGGTATTGATACCTGTACAATATAAGATTAAAATTTTGTTTGTTAAAAAACATTACAAATAAAACTTTTGTGTAAACCCATCTGCGAGCGCAACAGTAAGTAGTTTTAAGAAAATCTCCATAACTATACAATTAAAAGCAAAGATTGTCACACACAATTCTAATTGTTGTAAAAAGCACATTATTGTTGTTAACTAGATTACAAATAAAACCTTTGAGCACTACACCTTTGCAAGCAGCGTATTGAAGAGCTGTATCAGTACGGTTTTCCGCTCTGCAACAGTTAAAGGTCACACATCGCGTAGTGAAGAATTCCCACAACTCAGGCCGGCAGTGGCGACAGCAGCCGTCTTCCTCTTACAGGCAGAGAGTGGCTTACGCTGTCGAGGGTCCTTAACGGTAGCAATCGTCTTCTTACGTTTGTAGGCAGCAGTGGGCGGCCGGACAGCGTCACCAGTGATGTTAATCACGACGGCAGAACCCTTCTTTGTACATTTGGTGGCAGTGGGGGCGGCAGCAGGCAGCAGCAGGGTGGCAACCTCCACCACGACAGCAGGAACAGGCGTCTCTGGCATCGGTTGACAGCCGGGAAAGCGTGCGTAAACACCTCGTTCGCGCCACAAGGCAATGGGGTGTCTGTGCACATATTGTGAACTACACATCTCCCCAATACCTTGCAGTCGATCATCTGCTGACACGTCTCGTATGAGACAGGCGTGTGATCAAACAGCCAATGTGCTATGCCATCACACTGTTCACTATATGAGCGTGAACTTGGAGTGGTGCCGGCTGGATCTCCTGCGGCTGCAAGTTCATAGGTGATGGCGTCGTCCCCAGGTGTCACTGCTGTAGGCGGTCTCTAGACGAAACAGTACGTTTATATAGCATCTACACAGCGTCGACACGAGCTTTGACCAATAGCAGGAGGAGGCATGCAAGTAGATCGTACACAACCTGGCAGCATTTGCACTTGCTCCTTGAACGATGTCTCACCACCTTCACTCTTCATTATGTAGTAAAAAACAGCTGTTGTTGTTTAGGCATTACTTATATACAGCCACCAACACACACACGTACATGAAGTAAGTGAAGCACTTGTTATTTCAATTGAAGACATAACATACCTTAGCAGCGCATGGTAGAGTCCATTTACTACCACAGTCTACCAGCGTGGTCGTATGTATGTGTACTGTACATTCTTCGGACCAGCAGTAGGTGGAGCCGGTATTGATATCGCGCAGGACATTGTTCAGTTTCTTGCTCCCATGGAGGCGTTCATGATGTAGTTCGTTAATATCTTCAATTTCGGCACTTGTTGCTAGTATGCGACCATTTTCAGGCAGCTCGCTGTTTGGCCGGAGATTGAAGATGGCACACTGTTTGCACTTGTAGCAGGGCAGAATGTTCCAGTGGAAGTTGTCCCAGGTGTCGTGATATCCCCACAAATGATTGTCACCGTCACGGATCTGCTCTTGCTCGTGTCCCAGCTCAGGTTTAAACACCACTCTTCTATAACCAATAAAGTAACTCGGGTACAAGTTCACATCTTCCGGCAGAAACGTCCCATAGTCACGTAAGTTAAATGTATTGCGCATGATGGACGATAGTTCTCTTCTGAATGATACACAAATGTCTACTGCGGTACATTCAAACACTTGTCCCTTCTTATATTATAGCCAGGTACGCCTCGCAAGTTAACAGAGAACACATAGTCGTCCAAGTAACTTTACCTCTGTTCATACAGGTCATATGTCTGTCGCCGGTACAGCACTCTGTCCAGCGGGAAATTACACTAGCAGTGGCAGCATTGCAAAGTTTATATGTTATTGCACAAGTTAATCAAACCTGACATATATCCTCGGTGCCTGCTTGCGTTACCAGAGTACTGAGTGAGCACACAGCGTAATTCCAGGCCTTAGGTGATATACAGCACATGACGTTACATCACACACTACCGAGAGAAAAATATCCTCATTTGTACGACACGCCCAGTGTTCGAGGCTGGTACAGAATTCTACCTGGGCAGGCTGACCGGGAGGTATGAAGTGAACTCTCCTGTAGCCAACCGTGACTTCGCCCTCGTACATGACTAGCGGGTTGAATGTTGCTTGCATGGTTGCGGACATACATCCACGAACTAAGTGCAGTGGCATTGGGTTGACCATCATGTGAAATATGTGAGACAGTGGTGGTGGGTTATGTACATCACAGTAACATTATTTATATGTGCTAGGAGTGTCTTTATGAAAATTCTACGGCATGCATAGACCGTCCATGGTAAATGGGCTTTATGCCCAAATACCTAAACCAGGGTGTGGACGTATTCAGCTTGACCATATCGCCATCGGTGATTAGTTGTACATACCGACTCGGCAGCCGGATGCGGAATTCCTAGTCTAACATGCATGTGACACACTTGCCATATGCAGTCTCGGTCCTCCGGAAATCGGAGGCTAAGTAAAGCTTTCCTATGACCAGGCCTGACAGTGCTGTGTAATTCCCCATCCCGTTAAGCTTGCTGAGGATTCCTTCCATTCCTGCTGCTGCTGCCGCCTTTGTAGAAACCAGACTAGTACTATACTTTCCCTCATCGCAGGCTGACCTATTTATATTGGTCTGGGCTGTGTTTTTTTGACAATAAGTTGACCCTCGCAGCAAGTTTCCCCCTTCCAACGCCTTAACAGCAGAGAATTCAGGCATGGACACGTGCGTCCGAGCCTGCAAGCGGCGCACACCTGGATAATTTTTTTACATATCTTTCTCGCAACCTTCGAAACGAAGGGCAGCCAGCCTCCTTCGTTTGGAGGTCACAGATTTTTCGGTTCGTGTCGCAATAGGTGTTTAAATGACGCTTCTGCTCCGGCCCGGCCACGAAGACAGTCTCGCACCCGTTTAATAATGGGCTAAGTACATTGCGCACTTTATCGTATTCAACATCACCCATGTTCCAATGGATACCGTGATAGTATTGTTCAGCCATATATTTGTTACTTTGCTTTTAACGTCTAGCTCATGCCATGGAAATGGCGGTAAGAGCATGCATGATTCTATGTGCCCATCGACATACGCCACGCAGATACATTTTATAATGAACCCTCGTTGCTAGACGAAGCCCTGAAAGTTCACGTACATTCTGCTGGTCGGGAAGTGACTGAAGTATAATCGCCACTTACATCAGTACTTTAAAAATCCTGTCTCGCACGTTGTATGTTACGAGTCTGTGGTGAAGTATTAACGCATAGGCCTGGGTAGAGGGCGGATAATTCACCATGGTGAATATTTCAATCCTATAGTCTACCACGCCCGATTTAATTCTATCATCCTGTTTACTAACGTCAAATATCATAAAGGTGTTCGGTTCGATTGTGGGGGCCTGCATTTGTCCGTAGTACGACGTCTGAAAGTCCGCGTACATTTGATAAGGGACTGTATATGCACCGTTTGTAAAATCAATGTTCAAATCACAGTACAAGTAAGCCTCGGAGTAAAAAAAAAATTTTACGTTCTTAATATTGATGTGATGAAATTTCGAGCAGTCTGTATTGAGGGCATTTCGCCTGCCTGTCTGAAACACAACAATTATATATCGTGGTTTTCACTCGTGACGTGAATATAGTTTTAACGTTCCAATAGACGCTCGTGGAGGCAGGAATACTCGGGTATGTCTCTAAACTCCATGTACGAAACGCAATATCTACGTTCCTTCCTTTTTCCCCATATTTCATTAATTTTACACGTTCAGACATGTTGACCTGCACATGAGGTAATAACCAGTCAATCGTTCGTATTGCTAACCTCGCGGCATCTGCTCCCGTGTCCTGGAGCGCGTTCGCCTGCGTGTTAGCCATGTGAATAACAAACTCTTGCTTGAAATTAATAATCACATGCTTGTAATCTTCTGCGAACCTCAACAGGATGGCTAGTGGAATACATACTTCGAATTTCCCGTTCACATATACAGAGACCTTAAACTCTTCGTCTATGCCCCATCCCCCCCCCCATTTTGGCGGCGGGCTATTCGTTATGCATTAATGACAGGTAGTTCTTCATGGTGGCCGTGATTCCAAAATCTCGCCTTGCATCGACCTCGCAACCATTCAGTTCAGACGCGATTCTACTTATCATGTGACGTATACCATTTCTAATGATTTTAGTCGTCATGGGAAGCGCGTTGCCTGGCTTCGTCAGTGTTCCATGGAAGCGCAAATATGAGTTACACGAAGCCATGTATACATCTTGTTTTTGCACTGGGATTCGGACCTCGGACGAAGGCACGTAGGGCCCCGGCAGGTAGGGTGAATACATGTTGATTTCAGTCTTGGTGATAGCGTCTTCGAACCCCGCTGGCTCTGCAACGTTTAATATTTCCATATCCATGCTTGATTGTCAGGCCCAAATGTCTAAGGAAACACATTTTTTCAGGTATTATCGCTCTGCATGCTCAACTCATACTGACTGTAGCTTTGGTACCGTAGGCGACTTTCATTGCATTCGCACGCTTAATTTTCAGGCCCATCTTTCCTTATATGCAGGCGGACCGTTATCTCCTCGCCTCGAAAANACATCCATGCTTGATTGTCAGGCCCAAATGTCTAAGGAAACACATTTTTTCAGGTATTATCGCTCTGCATGCTCAACTCATACTGACTGTAGCTTTGGTACCGTAGGCGACTTTTATTGCATTCGCACGCTTAATTTTCAGGCCCATCTTTCCTTATATGCAGGCGGACCGTTATCTCCTCGCCTCGAAAATTAATCAATCGACTCTCTTGGTCCACAACGNAATTAATCAATCGACTCTCTTGGTCCACAACGGACACTACGACCTCTGTACATTCGACGTCACTACGGAACATAAATGGGTGTTTTCGGTACATTGACGAGCTTAAACCCTGATGGCACCATCGCTGAATATTCGTGCAGTGTCTGGCTGGGCTTGCCGTTGAGATACAACTCTTTAACCAAATTGCAGTTTATGCTTATCACATTTACAGAGAATATTTGTACCGGCAGTGCAGATGCATGTGTTTTATTAGCCTCATATGTAGCAATCTCGAATCCTAGCATGGCGGCGAGGGTATCGCTGCCCAAGAAGTCTACCTGTGCACTACACTTCATCTCGCTGTGCAAAGTGTTCGCATTACCATTAATAACTATTGTTGCATCCTGTCCCAGCTCCCTCGTAAGATATTCAACTATGTATTTCATTGCATAAGACCCCATGTGAATACACACCTCCCCTTTCTTCCCGCCCCCCTTAACACAATGAGACATACAATTTCGGTCATATATGTTCGGTACCGAGAAGTACGTTTGAATATCAATTACTGCCACGGACCATACCCCCTTCAAGGAGAGTGGAGGGAAGTGTACGGAACACAATTCCGAACTGTTGCCCGACAAGATCAAGGTGATGGACATGACTGAGGTCCGCACCTAGCACCTAATCGTTAAGTAGCTATCTATCTGGTAAGGAAGTGCAGACAAAGGTGTCCGCAGTTCCATGATCGTGACTTTTGCTCTGCTCCATGATTATAGTATATTCACACTCCCCTGAAATACATTTTCAGTTCTGGCAGGGTCCTTAAATTTCCAAAACTGTCATATTAGTGGACCATATCAGCATTATTTTTATATGCTGTCCAATAAGTTCCAGGGCCTGTGCTACTGTCGAGGTTTACTTTGCCGCACTCTAACCGACATGCTCGACAGGGTAGTCGATCTCGCATGAACACTACCTGGAAATTCCTTAATTTTAATTTTTGTGCACGATTAAGTATTTCAAAATTGGTTAGCAGGTGGGCTAGCAGCCCCCTTACGACCGACTCGTTCAATTGCGTTGTTGATTTCTCTTTCTGCCTTCTCCCCTGACCTCCTGTTTGTAGGGACACAGGTACAGCCTGCGACCATTTTTTGCAAGCGTCTCCATTCGTCTATTGTGTCTCAAAGTCTCAGTCAAGCGTTTGTTTTCATCTTTGGCGATATTAACGGCCCTGGCAATGCCGCTGGCACCTCCAATCAAACTTCCTAGTACTCCAAGAGCCGGCAAGATGAACTGTAGAATTCCACCTCATTTCACTGCTACCCTACACAGTTTCCTGCTGGAGCGTAACTTTTTCTTCCTTCCAAATTTCAATCCCATGCCGCATTTCACCTTAGTCTTCATAATTTTCGACACCCCCTACGCTGCTATGTGTTCCCCGAGCTTGGCCTGTGACGACCCTACTATTGATTTTGCTTTATCTGCAAGAATCGCATCGCTACATGTCCATCCGCTAGCTTAGTACTTGTGACGTATGCAATATCGTGTTCTTTGCAGGCTGTGTCTGATGCGTTAATGGGTACGTCGGCACCCTGTAATCTTTTCTCTAGCCGAGTGCCAGGACCGCAATACTTATAACCGGGAAGGTGCGCTTCTTTCTTGGCGATCTTGCCCCTATGATGCATACCTATAAACTGACTGTTAAATGGCATTGTCTTACTGCTTTATTCACTTTGTGATAGAGGCTGGCTATGAACCTGGACACCCTACATGTGTGTTGTTATTTCGGATGAAACTTCAAACTTTTTTTCCGCGCTGCGTCTCGACATGTGGCGGTGCTGGGGAGTTCGTCTGGGCAGGCGGGCACAGCTCGGATATTGCGTAACTGCTCCCCCCTCTGCCTGGGAAGGTCAGTGTACTGAATATGGTGGCAATATGCTAAACAATTTTTGATGTTATGTATACTGGTTTTACGTATGAATGGGTGAGAGGAATAAGGATAATATATCATTTACACATGNCATTTTTGATGTTATGTATACTGGTTTTACGTATGAATGGGTGAGAGGAATAAGGATAATATATCATTTACACATGTTTTGAGAAAACAAAATAAAACTGAATTATTAATTATCAGACAATTATAGTGCTAGTAGTCAAAAGTCATTTTTCTCTATAGCCAAGTAAAAATATAAATGAAATTAATAAATAGAAAAAATTAAAATTGCCGGAATGTTATCACTTATTCCATTCAATGGAGAATAATACACAAAAACAAAATGAAAAATATATTTACATGACAAATCCATTGAATATCGCAGTATTTAAGAACACAGTACTGCATTGAACAACATATTTGCTACTTGTGTACACATGTTTTGTTTACAATGGCTGTTTTTGATTCAGTTCACTCATAATTGTCGCTATCTGCAGTNGCTACTTGTGTACACATGTTTTGTTTACAATGGCTGTTTTTGATTCAGTTCACTCATAATTGTCGCTATCTGCAGTTTCACTTTCATTGTATATTTGGAACAGTACTGACATAAATTAACAATTATGCCATGTTCACCATCTTTGATTTCGTTTTTTTCTTAGTAACCTTCTTTTGATTCCTCCTATAATTTCTTCTTTNGGTCAGTGTGTGTGCCTCGCTACAGGTCAGTAACAACATGGCCGTCCTGCAGTGTCGGGAGACTGCAGCACCCGGTCTTGCGTAACAGCTCCACGCTCCACGCTCTGGGCACTTGGAGCGGTCTCTCTCGGATCCACCCACTCGGCTGAGAGGCATCCTGTATGTGAAGACAGACACATATTTTATATTTTATTCAGATCTGATTTTAATATCCAGCTGTTATATCTGGAGTCGAAGTCAAGCCATTTGACATATACGCGCTGCCCTCGCCGTTTCAATATCCGCTCGACCAAGTACATGTTTGGGAATTTTGTTTTCATTAACTCCTCGCTATAGAATTGACATTTCAAACGCTCTACATTTAGGTCTTCCAGCACGAAGGTCCGGGGTTCGTTATGTCGAATCTTGCTAATTCTTTATATTTCTAATGACCAGTTGGGCGTGCAAGATTTCGCAAATGGGAGTTTAATTCGGGAAATGCGGACATGGTCTCCCACCTTTACCTTCGCCTTCCGCCTATCCACTATCTTATCGATTTTAAACACAGTCTCCAGCAAAGAATCGTCTTTAACATCTACTGGTCGCATACGAATAGTCCTGTGTTTTCTAGCATTGTATTTGGTAATTAGGCGAGGTAACATATCCAGTCACACATACTTTTCTCGCGCCTAGAATTCACGCCACATATATGTTTTTAACGTCCAATTGAATCTCCCGATAATTGAAGTCTTTTTTTCACCATGGGTGCTGTAGTGGTTAATTTTGTTCCTGTCCATGAGTGAACGGAAAGCTTTATTGTAAAATTTCCTACCTAAATCTTAGGTGGTCCCTTATCGTTTAAGACTGTTTTCATAGTGTCAGCAAAGTGTGCCCCGCTTTTTCGGTGAACTGGGACGGCCCATGCATATTTGCTGAAACAATTAATTACGGATAGCATGTATATATACCCCTTGATACAAATCGTCGAGTTCAAACACGAGCACCTTCCTTCTGCGGAAATTTATTCTTGCTGTCCTGTGAATCTCGGCTGCGATCGCCGCACGAGACATGTTCAGTAGACATAGCCGCTTTCCCGAAGTTCAACTACGATATTTACAATCTCGTTCGTGTGTGACTGATTACCTGCCTGTTGAAATGCTACGAGTAGTCGCAGTCGGGATACGAGCTCGTTGAGATTGTCTCGGTACACATACTCGAGCTGGCTGCCTCCGTCATGCTTTGAAGTCAGTCCCGAACCATGGGCTAGTCCTACGTCGGGAAACAACTCGGAAATAATGTCGAATTTCGGGTGAACCTCGTCCTTATATGTATTAGAAGTTACATAATTATCGGTTAAATGTGCGCTCGTGAGTTTAAGTAATTTTTGGTATTGGCTTAGGGCTTCCCGTGAAAACTCGCCAGGTAAGCATTTAAATAACAGCTCGTAGAGGCCTGGTGCTGCGCCTATGGTTTCATTGTCAATCTGTATGTAATCGTTGGATAGAAAATAAATATGCTTGTTCCCAAGATACCATTTTTTGTTCCACCTATATACGCCGTATATCACATTTTAAAAGCGAGTAGTATAGGAAGTGAGATAATTATGTACAGTGTCCGGGCGAGAACCTACATTTTTCTTACGTTTCAATTCGGCCAAAGATACAACATCATCATCTTCTTCTACATTTGCCCTCAGGAAGTGGCTTTAGTTCGACGTCTGGGTCGGTCTTTACACTACTGATAGGGGGAACCAGTTGCTCCTTTATAGTATACAGCTGGGATGTGATCGGGCGGAAGGCTTCTTCCAATACTGCTTCGCGCTCCATACGAGTGCGCTTGGCTTGTAGGTACTTATCGTGAACGCTTGCAACGACGCGGCATAAATCCTCGA
>NQII01000289.1:340293-410163 GCA_002778355.1 Clitarchus hookeri | reverse complement strand
CGTCCAATATATATATATATATATATATATATATATTTATTTATTTATTAGACTATGGCTCTACGCACAATCAAATCGACTATTTTATCTTCTAAAGGGTTAAGATTCTGAAGCACTGCGGTGCACACATGCTCGCAATGCGTCCATTTTTCATCGTCCGTTCGTATATCATTTAAGTTACGAACAATCCTGTGGTGGATAAGTTCCTCTAGATCTGCAAGTCCTGTACTCACTGTTTGATTTCGGATTTCGAGTTCTTCGAGAAGGTTTGTGCTAAGTTTATTCGTTATCCCTTCCAATATCTTGCTGAGATTCGTCTCTAAGCTACCTACACTCTCCAGCTGCATGTGTTATGTGGTTAGCATAGTCGAACCTGTGCCTGATGAATTAAGGTGGTCGTCTAGTTTCGCGGACAGAATTGTAAACCTCTTTATGTATAACTGCTCGAGGTTTGTCTCGACTGCTGTGAGCTTGGTGTCCACACCACTCAGCTTGCCGGCGCTCTTGGTCACTATACGCAGATTATCTCTCAATGTTGCAGCATGGGTCGTGAGGGACCTGTAGTTTACGTGGTAGCCTAAATCTACTAGTTGTGCTTTTATAGCAGGCTGCTTCCTCGCCACTATGCTTTGCATGTTATTGGTTAAAGTCTGAAAATGTTTCGCCGTGGTGAGGGACATCGTACTGATGGCACCGAGGTTCGCGTCTAACTTCTTACTTATCGCTTCCAGTGCGGTCATGTCATTAAGGTGACTGCCTAGTTTCTCATCAAGAACTCTCACTCGTTAGCTCACATCGTCCACAGCTTTATCATTAAGGAGACTGTCTAGTTTCGCGGTGAGACTGCTAACTTGATCGCCTACATCGTTACTTTTCTTCTCCATAGCTGCGAATGCACCGCCTAACATGCTGAGTATCCCTACATCGCTGGATACGTTGCTCAGCTGGGGGTCAAGATTGGTGTACAGACGGCCTTCCATGGTGATGAGATTTGATTCCAGCTTCGGGGGTACCATGCACTCGGTCTTTACATTTAGGTGCCCGTCCAGTAATGCAGTGAGTCCTGCTAGAACTCTCGCACTCCGTTGCTCCCCCACATCGATGATTTTCTTCTCCATGGCCGATATCCTAGCCCCTAACACGTTAAGTTTAAGTATGTCATCGGATAATTTGTGCAGCTGGGCCTCCATATTGGTAGACAGTACGTTTGTGGTGCCGGCCAGCCTACCTTCCCCGACATCAAGCGCATCCCCGGTTGTGATGGTGGTCAGGTGGGATACCTTTTCGATTAACGTGCCGAGCTTCATATCCATGTTCGTGGTAAGTATATTGGTATCGAAGAGGCGTCCTTCCACCTTGGCTAGCTTCCCTCCCACCGCAGCCAGTTGCTTCATGTCATCGGCCAATGGGTGTAATTCGCTTGACAATGTCATATGAACACTGCTGGCTATTCGCTCTCCCACACTGCTCAGAGCTGTCTCTAAGACTGTGATTCGTGCCATACCTGCCAATAATCTGCGCAAATGCGTCTCAATACTCGTTTGCAGTGTCGCCACCACCTTAATTCGAGCCATACTTGCCATTACTATGCGTAAATGCGTCTCGATAGTGGTTTTAAGTGTAGTCACTGGCCACAACGCCTCCGAGGTAACGCTGCGGACGAAGGAAACGTTTGCGGCATCGCCATTGTGTTTCGCACCACCTAAATTCTTTGCTCGTTTTCCCCCGAAACTACAGTTCCCGTCATTAGTAAATATTATACAGCTTTCCAGCATCTGCTTCAGACTGCTATGGCCGAACTTGGATACTAAGTAGCTCATACTTCACTGATGCACTATAATTAACTGATCGAAACCCCTATGGTACCGTCCCTTTTCATGTGAAAAATCTTTTGCTATAAATAGAAACCCATGAGTTTCGCGCCAGCAACATGCACACAGGTCTTTAAATTTGCCAGTGTCATATTGGTGTTAATGTGGTCCGAGTAGACGTGGCATAAATTTAGGTCATCCATGCGAAATAGGACTAGGAAATTCGCATTGTCACGTAGAAGCTGTTTAGGCATCCGTGAATACGTTTGGCATATGTAAATAGAATCCCCTGCGACATTACATCCCATGCTGAAATAATGCTGCATGGTCACCTGTTTCTTGCACGCCATGTTGTCGAAAATAAACACGGAGTTCGGTAAAGCCTCGCTTGGCTGCACGACCGTGCCATTGCCAGTAAATGAAAAGTAATGGAGGCCTGCAACTGCTTGTAGTATTTGCGCTAGTTGTAAGTACTTTGGCTAATGAAGGGATTTCGTGTATAGGGACACGTTTTTGAAACGCAGACCGTTGGGTTCTTCTAGGAGACTAATGATGATGCAAGTTTTCCAGCAGTTGCTTGGTCCTGCTATGATCCCTCGTACGGTGTCCTATAAAACCTTTCCATGCCGTACTTTAAAAACGTTAGTTTCATCTTCGTCGAAGTCACTGATGAGGACAGGATGCGTGGTTGTCTGCGGCACGATCTCCATCGAACTGATATGCGAATCGGTTAATCGGTAATATTTATGTGAGTTTTTGTCCCTGGGTGATCTCTGTTATGTAAAGTAGGTGTGCGTGTGACGCGGCCTGCCACTTCGCCCTTGGATGCGGGCGCGATCGCACATGTATGTAAGTATGCTTCTGCTGGGAGGTAGGACGGTGTGTGTGATGGTACGACTTATATATATATCTATATATATATGTGTGTATAATATTTTAGTCTCTCTCTCGATGGGACGGGAGTCGGGGCCAGGGATGGGAGGTTGGTTAAAACACGTGCAATGCTCTAGCACATTTTTTTTCATTGCTGGCCTGTCTATTGGGAGCCGCTGCTCTCTATCCACTGCATCACTCCCTGAGAATGCAGGAGCATGATGTTTTAACATCCACTCTATCCACTATGCTACTGCCGCCCCATTAAAATGGAATGCTATAGTGTGACATTTAACTTCCCATCTACAGCGTCTCTTTTGGGAATGCGAGCGCGTGAAGTTGCGCTCTACCCATTACATCACCGTGGCATCCTTCCATTGGAATGCGTGAACGTGAAGTCCTGAAGCTATGTCCTGCCTGTCATCTCTGTTGGGAGCCACCATTGTCGGTGCGTGAATGCAAGAGCGTGAAGTTGCGCTCTACCCATTGCATCATTGCAGCCCCCCCCCCAATGACTGGGCGGCATCTTCGGGAGCCACAACCAACATGGCTGACTCCTTGGTGTCGGCTTAGGGAGCCTCCATATACAAAAATGGCCACCAGGGAATGAGCAAGAAAAAATAATTTTTTTGGAACTTTCGAAATATTAAAATTATATTTAGAAATATTAAATCACTATTTTGAAATATTGAATCAAACTTTTTAAATTGTCTATTTTGAAAAATTAATTTTTAAAAATTAATTTTGTAAAAAATATTTTTTTTTTATTTATTTTTTTAATTTTTTTTTGTAACATTTTGGAATTTTGGCAAATTTTGGTACTGGCTGCCAAGATGACTGCCGCCGAAGAGGAATGCAAACACATAAGGTTTGTCATTTCCTCACCAAGCTTCGGTGTCCCTGTGTCCCTCTCATGACGCTGTGTTTAAACATACCAAACCATACTACTGTGTTGGTGTATAGGTGTCATTATATACAAGCCTCTACCATTTTTTTAGATTACTTGAAAACTTTACTTCTATTATTCTCGGCACTGCTAGGACTTACTTCTGTAAAATATTCTGAATTTAGTAAAACATGCTTTAAAGAATGACAAATTAATCAGCTTTATTTAGAAATACCAATAACTTCACTTAATATTGCCATCACGGGCGAAATCTGGGAAATTTCATGCAAGAGGTAAGTAGAATAGAAAAAAATTGGTGCGTGTACTTAAGTACGCGCATTAGAAGTAATACTTTTTTGGCTTGACTACAAAAATTTTTATTACGTATGCAAATAATTTATGTAAGTAGGAAAACCTATAAAATGACCGAAGACATTAAATACTATTAATAAAGGTTTGATTAAAGAACATAATTAAATTACCCTCAACACGCCAAAAGAAGTATGACATAATAACATAACACTTACTTAAAATTAACCTCAAATACTTAAAAACACTTTCAAAAATTTTATTATAAAGTTTTTTTAACTAACAAATTTTTCACGGCACAATGTAAATAAAATTAATTAATAAGATATATTTACTCATAATGATTTACCAATATTAATGAAATGTTATTCAGTTTACTGATTATATGAACTTATTTTCTGTCGGTTTTAAATATAACCACGTGCTATGTTGTGTACCTTGCATTTGTATATAGCTTGACGATACGCGCATACACGTTGGGTAATACACCTACCACATTCACGGTCAAATTTCGTTACACTATGTGTGCGCAACTTCCATTGCACACTAAACTTTTACCCTCAACGCTCCAAAAGAAGTATAATTAAAAAAATAATTTACGATTTTTATTTCGAAAATCTCTAAAAGAATGTTCTTAAACTGGGGAACAAGAGAATTTTCAAAAACGCAAGGGGAAATGTCGGAATGTGTGCGTTCTTTTAGTGTCTGTTTTAAATTATAAGTTGAACGATGTAGTGAAGTCACTGAGAAAAGCAAGGTCTCGTGATCCGACAGCACAAAACATTAATATTAGTCTTTGTGCCAAAAAAATGCTAACGAAAAAAAGCACAGAGAGCAGAAAAATAAGAGGGTTATTTCTACACACAGTTTTTGAACGCCAGAAACTTTCACAAAAACGTGCACACAACCCATGTAATACATTTGAATAAAAGTATAAATACATCCTATTAATATTATAAATACGAAGCTGTGTGTATGTTTGTTACCACTCAGCTCCATAACAGCTGAATGGATTTTGATGAAATTTGGTATGTAGGTACTTTAGGTCCTAAAATAGGAGAAAGGATATGTTTTATCCCGGAAAACAGACCGGTACCTGTGGAATAACAACAAAACCTAATTCTGCAACGGCTGGGAACGTGACCGAAACATTTTTTCCCTCTGGTATGAGAGTTTATCAGGCCGCCCAAGGACCTTTGAAATGGGTTAATGATTGCGTTTATTCGATAACAACCGGGACCGAATATTTAACGTGCCCTCCGAATATCGGAAGCGCTCAGATGTTATCCCACTAAACTGTCACCCATCCAAATATGTGCCGCTGTGAACGTTGCTTAACTTTGGTGATAGATTAAGATCCCTCAGTCAATTGCAAAAAGTAGTACCTAGCTAAACTTATTTCTAAAGCTACAACTTGATTAGACTCATATTTCTATTTTCATTCTTGGATGCTGGAAAGCGGAAATGTGCTTTTTTTATGTGATAGTTGCACATATACACTCCATAAATAATACCCTACTTCTTTGCTATCGAGTAAAAAATATTTCCTTTCTTTTGGGTTGCCGTAATCAGTTCAAAACCTAGGCCATTATAATATAATTTTAATTTTGTTTTCACATAAATTATTTGTCTATTCCTTATTAATTTATTAGTGTATCACTGTAAAACTCAATTGTACCCGAGCGAAGCAGGGCCAGTTCGCTAGTAGCAAATAAAATGACACCTACAGAAATATGATTACACCACACAATAGTGTATTTGGAAGGCAATATAATAGCAGACTGCAGTAAATTAAAACCTAATGTTGATTGCAGTACCAGTAGTCCAAGGGTATTTATTGGCAGGTCTTGATCATATTTGAATATATGGGTTTGGAAGCCCCCTTTATTACTCATTGTCAGTGTACTGAATATGGTGGCAATATGCTAAACCATTTTTGATGTTATGTATACTGGTTTTACGTATGAATGGGTGAGAGGAATAAGGATAATATATCATTTACACATGTTTTGAGAAAACAAAATAAAACTGAATTATTAATTATCAGACAATTATAGTGCTAGTAGTCAAAAGTCATTTTTCTCTATAGCCAAGTAAAAATATAAATGAAATTAATAAATAGAAAAAATTAAAATTGCCGGAATGTTATCACTTATTCCATTCAATGGAGAATAATACACAAAAACAAAATGAAAAATATATTTACATGACAAATCCATTGAATATCGCAGTATTTAAGAACACAGTACTGCATTGAACAACATATTTGCTACTTGTGTACACATGTTTTGTTTACAATGGCTGTTTTTGATTCAGTTCACTCATAATTGTCGCTATCTGCAGTGTGTGACGTAGTCCACTGAAGAATCTCTTCATAAAATGGCCTTTAATATTCGGGTACATAGTGTGTGACTTTGGAGACGTCATGACGTTTGTTTGAATCGATAGAAAGTTCCGTTACATATGATTTTCCAGTAGGCAGTGGCACATTGTCTTCTTTCTTCAGCGTGAATGATTCCTCAACAAGGCCACCGATGAACTCCCACGCTTTCACATGTCACTTTACCTCTGTCTTGTACACACTGCCGCATTAACAGTAGTAAATCTGTCGAACCCTTACGGTCATGAAATACTGCTTATACAAGTCAAATGAGACTCCACATAATCTCAATACAGAGAATTATAAAGCATAGCAAGAAATAAAACCACCATAGAATACGTGACACAATAACAAGCAATACTGTGTTGAAGACAGTCAACATACCTATGACCACTAGCGCAATAGTGTCTGGAAGAAGGATAACATTCCTGGAATGTTATCTTTCTGCCACTCAAGGAATACTTCCAGGACGGTTTCAACAATGATACTTGACTGGAATATTCCCCTTCTTACACCCAATAAATGGATTATAATAAATACTACAAAATGGCTATCTTCGTTTACTTTCCCCATTTTGTGGAATGTTATCCTTTTTTCCACTCACCCATTCATATAGTAATATATATATACATATATATATATATACATATATATGATAGTAAATTACGGCAGTATGAGGAGAAAACTACTTTATATTTTGAATTTCCAAATCCAGCAATTGTAGTACCTATGCTCCGTTCATTACGGATAGTACAGCTGATTAATAAGTACCATGACAGGTACTATAAGAAAAGAAAGTCGTACCACCGCGACATATAGAAAGCTGCATTCCAAAAAAAAATTGGCGAATTCAAAAGGGAATCTATTCTGCTCTTCGATGTAGCAGCATGTAAATGTGCTATTATCATAGACTGCACTTGCAAAAAAATTCCGGACTTGTGTTAATTAACGATTTCTATCAATTGTCATTATGATAATGCCAACATAATTCCTGTAATTGAGTTACGTTTTATTTTCCTGCAAAGAAAGTATGGACTGAGGAAGATTGGATCGCTGGACTTACAGACAACAAGTAAATTATCAAAAAGGATTGACAGAAAAACTAAGAGCAAACAGCCTCAGCCTAATCGAAGTTCGTTCNCAAACAGCCTCAGCCTAATCAAAGTTCGTTCAGTGAAACGCAACAAGTGGAGATTACAGAAACAGATACAAGTGGACATTCTTATATCTCATCAAATATTGATAATGGCGCTAATCTATTAAAGCCTCCGGTGTGGCACCAATCAAGAAAACAATGGCAAATGAGGATCAAACTNCACCAATCAAGAAAACCATGGCAGATGAGGATCAAACTAAAAACAACAACATTAGTCAGTGATCGCTATGGAGTCTCGGATAGAGCAACAGCTGCGATAGCGTCACCTGTCCTCCAAGATTACGGTGTCATAAATGACTAAGACACATCCCTTGTCATTGATAAAAACAAAATAAGGAGGGAAAAATCTCATAACAGAAATTATTTGCAGAGTCAGAGGCAACCAAATAAGGAACCACTACGCGGTCTTTACTTTGATGGTAGGAAAGACAATACGATGGTGATTAAAGAAATAAATTTAAAGCATTTTCGCAGAACCGAAAACGAAGATCATTAATCCCTTATACAAGAGCCCGGTTCAGTATATATCAGCCATGTTTCTCCTTGTGCAGGACTTTCTAAAGATATAGATTCTACCATAATTTCCCATTTGACTAAATTGCAGATATTCTTTGAAAAACTATATGTGATTGGGAGTGATGGAACTGCGATTAATGCTGGTTGGAAAAATGGTTTCATCCATCAGATTGAAGTTCATGTTGTGAGACCACTTCAGTGGGCTATATGTCTTCTACACTTCAATGAACTGCCGTTCCATCACCTATTTTATCACTTGGATGGTGTTACCACAGGACCTAAATCATTCAGTGGGCGGATCGGGAAAAAACTCGGTGGCTGTAAAAAACTTTCTCTAGTTCGTTTTGAATGTGTTAAATGCCACATTCCTCAAGTTCACAGGAAAGTGCTGAGCAAGGATCAATTACGCCTACTGGATATTTTTACTGCTATATATTCTGGTACAATTTTAGAAGATTAGGCAGCTCGTGATCCTGGTCCGTTTTCACATTCTAGATGGCTGACGGCAGCAAACAGAGTTATCAGATTGCACGTGAGCTTAGAAGAGCCTACAGATGAAATGAGGCAGTTGATACATTTTACCTTGAAATGTTATATGCCTCTCTGGTTCATCATTAAAACAAGCAAAAAATTTTCCGACGGTCCAAAGATCGTTTTTGAAGACATCAGAACATCGCGGTACCTACTTCAAAATTTACTGGGAGTTATCAATCCAGTAATTCAGCGACACGCATTCTTTGCTCGCCCTGAAAATTTGGTTCTTGCGATGATTATGGTTGAAAGAAGACACATCACAGAACTGGGGCTCCGCCATGTGTTGAAAGCTCAATCACTTTATAAGTGAAAAACTATTCAAGGTTTCACCATACCAACACTCGACTTCAAATCAACAGACTATGTCGACGTGATTCAGTGGTCTAGTTGCAAAATCTCTGCTCCTCCACTATTAAGGAACATCAGCGATGAGGACATAGAAAATTTAATACATCCTGGCACACCGCTGCAGATGGATTTCCAAAGCTTTCCTTGCCACACCCAGGCCGTTGAACATTGTGTCAAACTTGTGACCAAAGCATCTGAAAAAGTGTGTGGCACTGACGGAAGAGACGGCCTCATCCGGACGACCCTCTTATCAAGATCTATTATGTTAAAATTTTCTCACAAATCTGAGTTCAAAGTACATTCTGTTGACTAGAAAAAAATGTAAATAAAAATAGGTATACGTTTATAAAGATTTGTTTTTAAAAATCACGAATTGTCAGCATTTTCTGGAAAATATGTGTTTTTTGAGCTTTTTGCGCGAACAATAATCATTTTGAAATNTTTTTTTTTTTTTTTTTCATTTTTCAAACCCTAAGCTTCACAATATGACCTATAGCGTTGCGAAAGTAGTGTGTTATATAATTATAAAAAACTCACAAAACATATCGAAATTTCGTCATTTTTAAAAATGTTGAGTGGGGTGCGCTAACAGAAGATATTTTTTAATATTAAGTTTGTTGTTGCGTTTTTTTTAGCTAGGCAAAAGGCAACTTTTTAGGGGTATATCAATGCATATAAAATGTTTTTTCGGCCCACTCTTATGGGTATTCGAAGCACTAGGTCCTCGAAGTGTAGTTGCATATACGTCGCACACTAACCGTTCGGGGCTCCATTTCGCTGTAAACCATTTCTCGAAGATGCCATTCTGTTTAAAGATGTGCACTTGGTCACCTATTTTGGCTTTAGGCTTCCGTGGGACCTTCCTCTTCGGAACAGCATACACGGTCCGAACCAGGGAGATGTCCTTGATATCTTCGGGTTTAATGCGAGAGGTAGAATGAACGGTAGTATTATACTCGCGGACGAGTTTTAGTAGTATCTCAAGCAACTTGTACTTTCCATTCACCGCGAAATGCTTCCACATTCTGCCCTTCAGAGCCTTGTTGAACCTCTCGACTATATATGCTCTGAGCTTGTTGTACATGGAATAATGAGTTACGTTATGTTTCTCCTTTAGGGCTTTGAACTTTGCATTGAAGAATTTCTTGCCCTGTTTGGTTTTAAATTAGTCGGGATGCGTCCTTCGCGTATCACATCCGCCAAGACCTCGGTGATATGGCATGCATTCTTCAACTTGACTGGCGTGGCCAAAGCGAATTTGCTGTAGGCATCGATGACTGTCAAAATGTTTTTGTAACCCTTGTTGAACAGAGCATATGGTAAAATCCAACGAAGTTGTTTGAAAAACATCGTTCATCCCTCAAATCATGACATTGCGACGGTGGCACCACCGCACGCATCGACTTTGGATTCGCTTCCCTTTAAGGCGGCCTGCTCCTTGGCCGACTCGGCTACCATCCTGTTTTTTACACTAATTTCCCTACCTTGAATACCCCTCTTTGTATGTCAGCATTTTTATTTAACGGGCTAGTTTATATAAGTAGTTACACGCTTTGTGCGGCGTCATTTCTAAGCTTCATTTTATGCGTGAGAAGAAAATCGTATGGTTGACGACGGCTAAAGCAGCAAAGCTACAGGTCATTTCAAAGAAGGACCAGGGCAGGGTTCCGGTTAACCTAAGTTAGGAGACCTGGTTCTTGCAAAAATTATGTGCTTGCAGATATGGGAAGGATAAGGGACAGGTAAGCTGATACCAAAATATATAGGGCCTTTCAGAATAAAATATTTCTCGTGCCAAATACAGTAAGCCTTGTATCGCCCAGCCCGAACCGGTTATTTAACAAGGCACCCATCTCACAGTTAATGACTTTTGTACAACGATAGTAATGTTTTATTTTCTCATGTCTGAGCCTGCAGCCTTGATGCCTAGTTGAGCTATGTTCGTTCCCCTTATTTTCTTTATAATTTTCCCATCTAATTTGGTTGATTTCGTTTTCCTTTTTGTAATTCCTGGTTATTTTTCCTTGATTTTCGCATTTCCACCGAGTGGAGCCGAGCTCATTCTACCGCCGCTGTTGCCGTGATCCGAGACGAGGAGTGAGAGATGTCCGCAAGAACTGTTTATGATCGTCCTGGTTGTCCACTCGCAACCGCACCATCTGCAATAGGCTTGTGTACCTGATGCTTGAGAAGAGGTCCCTCTGTTGGCACTGAGTGGATTCCAGTGGGCTGCCCACCGTCCACGGGGACATCTTAAACATTGAGTCATCGAAACCTCAAGATGAAACTGATCACGCCGTTTGTTTGTAATCATCGAAACGGTTAAATGTTATTTTCAATGTTTTGAAGTAACACTTTCCTGCATTTAACTACCGTACTATTATACTATTCATCATTCTCTTCTACGCGCCTATGTAATTTTCTTCTTCAGTGTTTGTGTCTGCTGAGTCAAGATGTCCAGAGACTGTCACCAGAGCATATATTAGGGTGAGGGGGTTGCGATGGTGGCGCCGCCGCAGGTAAGGTGGTAAACTCCTTGGCCGACTCGGCTCCCCTCCTGTTTCCCCCCTATATCCCTTGCTCGATTACCCCTTCTTGTTATCAGCTTTTTTTTAAATTCAGGCGCTATTTTATATAAGTTGTTACATGCCGTGTGCAGCGCATTTTCTACGCCTCATTCTACGCTGTAAAGAAGATCGCCCAGTTGACGCCTGCTATAGCTAATTTAAATTGTAATATGAGCTAAAATTGTAAATTTACCCATCTTTGGACGAGGGTGCTATGAGAGGCCATTTAAATTATGTAGTTTCATAAGTGGCTGATTATACTGGAGCTTGTAAAACGGTGAGTCGTGGTCGCAGCTTTTCATTTGTGGGTCAGTTTTTTTTTCTAAATAATTCTGTAGCGTATTGGTGTATTTTCCTTGGGCTTTGCAGTGAGTTAGATGTTTTCTATATTCTGGTATTGGTTGCTTGCCTAAATTGTAGTTTCGGCCTATCGATTGTCTTGCTTCTCTGTATAGTTCCAGTTGCTTTGACGTGTTGTGTGTAGTTTTTTGTTGCTGCTTAATGATTTATTAAAGTTTAATTGTTGCTACTGTGCTACCACGAGTTACGCATTGGGTATTGTCTGTTAAGGGTTCTAATTGTCATCGTCGATTATTATAATCGATGGAGATTTGGTTATGTTCTACAGACTGCATCCATCGATTCACTAATTAAATGTAATATTTTATTTCAGATGTTAAGTAGTATTTTTACATAAAGCAGGCTTTACTGTACCTGACATGCTTCCCTACTTTAGTCAATTTGCTCCAATTTATTGTATTTCAGGAGGTCGGATTCTGTAAACACCCTGGGCTCCTTGCAGAATAGAAGTTCGTAGAGTCCGGGGTTCCAAGCATGTTGTAAGCACCTACTTGCATTATCCCACCTTTTTAGAAGCCATATTTCATAATTATCAAGGAACCATTTATCAGTTTTCCTATATACACCGTATGTCGTATCATTATTACGAGATGTGTACCACAGTAGGTACCAGAGAGCCAGAGCATTGGATATGAGGGCTCTCTTCCGTGCCTTTTTCTCGTGTGCTAAATCCACATTCGATCCATCTTCCCGATCCGTTTGTATGTTATCATGGTTCATTTTCGTCGTAGGCTCAACAGTTAATCATCACGACTATTGGTGCTCCATAGCTCTCTGGTAGATTAAGGCGGCGAGTAATGGGCTTACCGATTTCTTCATTTATAAATTTGTGCTAAAGTGAAGCCCTCTTGGTGAGCGAAAATTTGAGTGAACAGACTGTATCACTTGATGAAGGTCGCTAGCAATGCCCGAAATCGTTATGAATATAAATGACTACTGTTGCTCTCTTTTATAGATTTCGATCCTTTCCAGGTATTCGCTGCAGACATCCAGTATCTCCCTGATATTGTTTTGAATATCAATTTTCGGGGCAAGGCAGAAATTCAATGTAACGAATGCGTGTATGTGGAATCTTTTAGCACTTTTAGATTCTCTTCATATTTTGCAGATGCCACATATTCCGTCGGTAATTTGCCTTCAGACACTCGTTATGTGCTCGTCCATGGCCATCAAATCGGGAAAGATCTCTCTCTTCACCCGATCCATCTCTGCTCCAAGCTAAGAAAGCATGTGCAAAAGAATTTGCTTTGATCGGCCAAAAAATGTGTTACTCCAAGATAAAGACATTACTAGTTTCGAGGACGAAATGTTTAGTAGCAGCATATTCGGATCGTTCGGGATCGCCAACAACTCGAATTATACTTCTACTAGCATCCCAAATTACATCATTTCTTTGTATGAGAAAACCCCTGTCTTATTCTTTTTCAAAATTGCAGCTTGAGGCTAGTCTACCCGACTTTCGATATGCTTTAACTCATTCTCGATGGTCGACAATGAACTGATCGAAGCATTGTTACTACATTCCATTATATAGAGGCCAATCTTTTATGATCTCCAAAAATCCATAATTGTCTTTCAAGCACAACAAAATTACAGTCTGTTGAAATCCGATAATGTCATATCCATATTGATGTTGCCATCATATACATATCGCAAATGCGTAAAGTCCATGCGATACAGTAACAACAAATTTGCATTGTCGCGAAGCAGTTGTTTGGGTATAGGCACATAAATCTGGCCTAGGTACTCACAGTCCACCTTTGTATGCTGTCCATGCTCAAGTACTCCAGAATGCACTTCTGCTTCTCGCATGCTACATCGTTGAAAATAAACACTGAGTTCGGCAATGCTTCTCTCGACGGTACGACTGTTTCGTTTTCGCTGCAGGGGAAAAACTGCATGCCATCCATGGCATGTTTGAATCTGGACGAGGCATTGATACTTTGGTTGCTGGGGTGATTTAGAGTACAAATACACATTTTCGAAAAAAAGAAAGACAATTGGGTTCCTCCAAAAGGCTGAGAAGCACACATGTATTTCCACAGTTTTAAGGACCAGAAATGATGCAGCGCACTGTATTAAGAAATAGGCTTCCATGTCGTGATTCGTGAGAGATAACTTCATTTTCAGCAGTAATTTGTATGGGCAGTGTAACACCTTGCTTGACAATATGTATGATAGCATTACTACCTTGTGGTGTGTGCGATGCAGGTTGCGGAGCAGTCGGAGTAATTGTGGAGAGATTGTGGAGCAGTTGGAGAGAACACCATGCTTATTCCGTAGCAAGTGTAGCAATTACGGAGCAATTGCAGTGTGTGCGGAGCTCATTGTAGTGCGTGCGGTGGTTGCTGAGAACCAGTGCTGCAAATTTTGGAATGCGTTTCAAAATTTCACTCCGAGTATATGACGTGACAAAGATTGCATTTAAATTTTCATAGTTGTAGTTTTCATCCTGCATGTTGTTGCCTGGTGTCATTGGAAATTGCCCAAGCTGTAAAGTATTAACAACAGAAGCTACAAATAGATGCATAATTGTTAATTTATGTCAGTACTGTTCCAAATATACAATGAAAGTGAAACAAAAATTTATTAAAAAAGCCTATTTATAAGTTTCTGTGTCATTTAATCACGATGTTTCGATGAGGTAAGGACGTAGCTAGAAGCAGGGCCGTCGATAAGTTGATAAATAATCTATTGTTCGTGCTGCACATGCCCAGATACGATTTCTTTGCACCGGGAACGAAAATAGGTAAGAGACTGGCACACAGCAACACGGGTAGCATTGCACTGGACGAAGCGTGCAAACAACACATCGCTTACTCCATAAACTCGGTTCTGGAAACCAGACACTATGCAGACAAGATAATTGCACAGAATACCGACAAGAAAGAAAATTATCTTAAGCCAGGCTTGGAGAAAACAATTGCCTCGTGTGGCATATAATGTGATTAAGGCAATGGTGAAAATGGACATAGGTGCAAAGAGCAAGCAGAAGGCGAAAGTGAAATGAAAAGTGGTGAAAAAGGGAAGAAAAAACTGCAAGACCAAGAAATCATCTATGGGTTGAGTTTCCACTACTTTTGCCTACACTCGCGGTCCTCGGGGGCCAGATAGGAGTCACAATCGATATATTCCGAGTTGTCAACAGAGCATTAAACGACCGGAAGCAGTTGTCTGAGGCCCAAATGCACAATGAAAATATGGAAGCTATCACCATGTGTAAATAAATGGTTATAGCCTTTACCTAATGCCATACCCAGTACGAGAAGATGGTGTGCAAAAACGAAGCAGCATGAAGTGGCGATAATGAAATCTCTACCGAAGCGACCACTCACGAACAAGGATTTTGAATTGTTTACACCCAAATTGAAGATACCTAATTTTTGGGAAGTGATCATGCGAATGCTTTGCCCCCTAATCCCCAACATGACGAAAGTGGTGTAATCAAACTGGACACGACCGCGGGGCCCGGTACTATTTGGGTAACTTATGTGAAATGTGAAAAACATGCGAACTACTATGAGATGAGAGGTTTCGGTATTTATTCCTCCGCCCGAGTTTCGACCGTACCTGAACAATTTTAAACTGACTAGCAACTACGAGATGGAGCAAATGCCGAACATGTGTAACTGGGGAAACTTGTGTCTTTGCTTCCTTGTTCGTTCGTACAAGTAATTGAATAAAATGGCTATACATCGACATGAAACCACGAGTCTTGTCGATAAAACATACCTTGATGGTCGTAGCTCTGTGCTGTATGCTGTACACTTTCCTCCACTCGACCTGCCTGATTCCTATGCCAAACGCCCCTTAAGCACACTACTTCCGTCGCTGTAATTGGTGTTATAGATTTGCTTTCCTGATAACTTCTTAAGTTCATGAAAATCTGCTTCTGAACAATTTTTCTGTTTCCTTTTGAGTAGCATTTCCCAAAGTCCCAAACTATCGTCTTCCATTTTAATAACAACTTAATTAATTGCACAAGGTAAGAAATTCTTCTGGCTTCGAAAAACCTTTTGCTTATATATTTTATACGCACACACACATACATACATATATATAGTCCTTCAATGATGAGAAGAGTGCGAGGTACTGTTAGACCATATAACTGGCTTTGAGTCTTTGTTTTGGTAATTTCCACTTTTGCATTAAAATCAGATGTCCATCAATTTTTATGTCGCTTTTCACTGCTCTAGTCCCATTACATTAACAGTATCTGCGTTATTTCATTTCATTTTCTTTTTTTAACTTTCAGTCTTGGCAGCTACATGCAAATAAAATTTCCATGTAGTTTCATCAATTCTATTTGTAGCACAATGCCACTGTGTCTCATTTTCTATTTCAAATGTATGCTGTGCTTGTTTTGCAGGTATCCTATTCAAACAGACAGCCCGTGTTCTGCATAGAACACTAATATTGCATTCCTTTTCATCGGTATCATCTTTTTTCTTCTTATATTGCCAATTATCTCAGAACAAAATTTTGGGACATAATATGAGTTACTGAATCAGACTTACTTTATTCATTATGCCAGCATAATGCGAGTCATATTGCTCTTTTCATGCCGACGAGTATCACAGCTGTCACTTAAATTATTGCACAACAACAACATGGTTTAAAATATGCTTGGATAATCGGTGATTTTCATGCCACGCTCGATTTCACGTCTTTAGAGGCCTGCATCATCTTCCTGCACACAAGATCTCATACAACTGGACTCTTGCCGACAATGACTCGTGTCGAGAATGACTCTAACCCGTGGACCTCAAGGTTGTAAATAAGTGACTAACGACTGAGTAAACCATTCTCATGATTGGTAAAGTCACAATACTTCCCGTAAAATATATTTATAATCTTTTACTGTATGTTGAACTATGTAGTGCTGTCAAGCAAGGACGAGAGAGGCTACGAATTTAACCAAAAACGCATATCAAATTCGTTGTTAAAATAATTAAAAACCACAAACAAAACAGAAACACATGAACTAACGTTGGAGCCATCATGGATTATGTAACAATCGAAATCTTGCAAAATCACCATCCCGAATATCTTCAAATAAGACACCTCGTAAACAATCCATATAGTTGACGATTTATTTCAGGCACTGCTCTAGTAAGAAGTCCAGTTTAATCTCATAGAAGTAATTCTACCTCACATTTTTAATGTAAAAATATTGAGAGCATTCAGAGTAAACCCACATTCACTGCCCAATTGAGTAGGTGATACAGACAATTGGAAAAACGTAATTAACGAAAAAGCACACATTAATTATTGATTTATAAGATCAATGAAAATATGGGGAATATAAAACCCTAATTTTCAAAACACGAAACAAGAGATCTGGCTGATTATATCCCTATCCATAATTCACATACTAGATTATGTAATTCAAAATTGACCTTTGTCCGCCATTGACCCTGACAAAATTATTTATATCTTTAATGTCATGAGACCTTGAACTTTACCTTCGTCCACCATCTTGGATTTGACATTCTTCTTTAAACTGAAAAAATAAAATTAAATAAATAATTTTCAGAAAATAAATTATACGTACTCGGCTTCGTTTGTGACAAAGCTGAAGATGGGATGTAGTTCCTGTCTTCAGGCACCTGAGGTCTTAAATATTTAACTGAAAATACTTTTTTTATTGTATTTCTCTGTATTAAGAACAATAAAAAACCGGGATGATGGACGAAGATAAAGTTCAAGGTCATTTGGCATTAGATATGCCAATAATGCATTATAGTCAATGGTGGACAAAGGTCAAGTTTGCATTATATTGTTCAAGTGGTCAATTATTAAAAAGGATTTTCTCAGTGAGTTATATTATTTTGTATTTACAAAGTATGGTTTTCTCTTCGTCGCATATTGATTTATTTTATGAATCTATTATTTAAAAATCTATAATAAATATGTTTATCGTTAATTCCGTTTTTCTAATGATCTGTATCATTGCTCGCTGTTACATTTTATGTGAATATTGTCTGCGTGCTCCTATATTTTAACATAAATGAAATACAGTAAAAATTTTAAAAAAAGAATAAATTATATATTTTACTATAGCAGTGCCAGAAATATTTCATCAACTTTATGGATGGCTTGCGATGTGTCTTTTGAGAAGTGATTCGAGAAGGTGAATTTGCAAGGATTTGATGTTACCATCATTCAAGATGGCTCTCACATTTGTCCATGTGTTTCGATCTTGTCTATGATTTTTATTTAATATAACTACGATTTGCATGTACTTTTTTTGGTGATATTATCCTTACTTGATTGCACTACATAGCCCAACTTATTGGATTTAATATTTTTTTTAATTGAAAGTACTTTTTAACTTTGCCTCTCATGTCAATGGATTACTCAGTGTTTAGTTACTAATTAACAACCTTGAGGTCCGCTGCTTAGAGTCATTCTCGACACGAGTCATTCTCAGCAGGAGTGTGAGTTCTTGTCGGCTTGAAGGTGATACAGACCACTGAGGGCGTGAAATCGAGTGTAGAGTTTAAGCCACCTATTATCCAAGCATATTTATAACAATGTTGCTATTGTGCAAAACTTTTAGTAACAGCTGCGATGTATGTCTGCATGAAAAAAGCTATATGGCTTCCTTTCTACTGTCTTAGTGAATAAAGTCAGTCTGATTCAGTAACTCATAACATTAACTAGCCCGGAATTTTGTTCAGAGTTAATGGGCGTTTTAAAAAATATTTATGTTACTTATGAAAAAGGAGGTGATATAAGCTGTCTATGCAGAACTGGAGCTGTTTTTTTTTATGCAGTTACCTGCTAAACAAGCACATCCTGTAATTGAAATCGACAATAACACACAGTTGCATTGTTCCAGAAAGAGACTTGACGAAGCTACATGGAATACTAATTAGCATGTAGCTGCAAAGACTGAAGGTGAAATAGAGAAATTGAAATGAGATAATGCTGATGCTATTGATACAACTGGGGCTTCGGTAGTAAAGCGGCAAAAACATTGATGATGCAGAAGAAGCGATTACCAAAGCAAGGAATGAAAGCCAGTTCTTTGGACCAACAGTACCTCCTACCCGACTCATCATTGGCGAACGATATATATATATATATATATATATGCAAAATTGTTTTTCGAAGTCATAAATAATTATTAACTAGTGGAATTAAAGAAGTTCGTGATTAAATAGTAGATAATAGTCTAGGACTATGCGAATAACAATGTAAAATACTGCCCACAAATATTAGGAGAAGATTATCATGAATATAAGAATTTATCGGGATAGCATCACAGATCACACAATGTACAGCAACGAATGCAGCGATCCATAGACTGGTGTTGATGGTCGAGAAGAAATGAAAAGACATGCCGTTATAATTTATGGACCTACAGGGAAAAGTAGGAGATATATGATGAATGTCTCTATATCTAAAAACGATTCATACCAACTTACTTTCTGACAAGTCCAGTGACTTTGTAGATAGACTAAGCATTTGATTCCATGGAGCTGATATTCTGTCAGTAAACAATAATTTCAGTTGTAAAAGAAATCAGAAGGAAAAACTAAATAATATAAATTAATTTTATATTTAATTTCTTTCAATGCCTTTATCTTAATACCTATAAGACTGCCATGCTGGACAGGCATAAAACTTGTTAAAAATTTATAAATGTCTGGCAAGCTGCATGTATTTGTGTAAAGGGTCTGAAATATATATAGTTGGCATGAGAATGGTTTGGTATGGTAATCGGTGATCAAAATTTCAGTTTACATATGCATGCTAGGAAAGCAGTAGTCTATGTCAGAACAAACTGAATACTCGCTGTATAGCCGCGGTAATAAATATAATATTTATGGTTTTCTGGGGGGAGCAGCTATATAAGTATTTAAAAAATCCAAGTTCATGGGGGTGTAATGTCCGATACTGTATCATGGCAGTTCCCTGATATTGGAGTTAAGGGCAATGACTGGTTGATCACAGATTTTACTTTTGAGAAGGTATTAAATGCAAGACCACTCGCATTTCAAATACAGTAAACATTCCAAGGCAATGGAAGCATAAAAGTGTATTAGTGAATAAAAATAGCAATTGTAGCCTTTTGTGGCAGTTAATGTACATTATTATGAGAGTAAGACCGTATTTTTATAATTTGAGTAAAAACTATTTGGTTAGAAAGCAAAATTAGTCTTTAATAATTGTACAGTCTACATTCCTTTGCGGGTTATGGTGATTGTGATGTGAACTTTTCAGGGTTCAACTGGGGAGGTTGACATGTGACGGGTACATGGGATAGGCATTGCGCTGTATTCACACCCTGGGAAGAAAACCCTCGGGGCTGTCCCGACATATAAGGGCACACAAGGAAGAACCGAAGTCGAGAGAAACAGGGTAAGTCCGTAGAAATAGCTGATATGCGGCCCTCTGCGAAGGAATCGCTGGTTCTCGCAACGAGAATTAATGCAGACACAGCTCACAGGAATTCCCGAGACGTCCTGCCGCACACTCACTCCGTCCTAGTTGGAGTACACAAGCAGTTGACGAGACACGAAATCCTGCACAAAAACGTGCGAGGTACACATGGTATTTCCCGATTTCTCTCTCGAGAAACTGCTGACAGCTAACTTGAATATAGCGGGACACGAGTTAAATTCAGACATAGCCGAGGCAGGGAGTCAGTTGTTCACAGTTGGTCGATCAGCGCGAGGCAGAGAGGACTGGGATGCTAGCCGGACCATTGTGGACAACGATGCAGATGAGGAGACGCTCTCTCCAACAAGTAACGCCAGCCGAGGTCACATACATATTCAAAGTCCCCGGGAAACCCTCCCGGACTTCCGAGAGAGTGAGTCAAAGCCAAAGGAAGAAGTCAGCTGAGTACAGTATGCCAACGAGAGCCAGTCCGAGGGCCTGAAATAGGGCCACCCAACTCACCAGGCCTCACTACTAACGAAGACAACTGACCAAAAGCTGCTGTCACAGATAAGTAGAAACATCTCCCTTCAAACAACCTTCCCCGACGCATAGCATACCGCCCACCAGCCCATCAGGCCTACGACTTGCAGGGGGGCTCAGTCTCGTCAGTGTGTGTAAATACCTATGTTACCTTCAGACAAATTAAATACTGGTGTGTCAAATAATAGAGAATACGAGTATTTGTTTACCCCTAATGCAACAACCACAGGTACCCTTAGTATGCACCAAAGTAAATTAACAAAGTACCCTACTAGCCATCAACCTGTATAACTAAGGTGGCCTAGCAGCATCAAGATGATGCACGGATTTTATTTTATCCTGCTTTTCTGAATCCGAATTGTCTGACGAATGTGATGAACTGTATTGTGTACTTGCCATTACTAATTTTAAGAATGCACTTTACTACATTTTTCATTAAGCATTTGTAGACCACTGCCAAGTTGCGCGTGTCTGTTTGCAAGGGCTATTTAATCATACACGTTATCTGCGTCTGCGATAGAACACACAGGGACCTGTGTTTCGTTGTCATACAGAGTATTGATGCTTCATGTGGACTCTGTGGACATATTGATCTAGGACTGGTGCTCAAATATATATTTTACATTATTGGTAAATATACTAAGTTTTAGAGGCTCACAATTATAAGTGGTGGGTGGTAGATATATAAATGGGAAGTCTGGTGAAACGGCATCTGGGATAGGAGCCACGAGCTAACCACCACCATCATGAATTTCCATTTTCTCCTTTTCTCTCAAAATTTCCCTTGTCCCTCTAAATTTCCATTTTCCCCTCTTTTTTGCAAAAAACTATGCATAGCAGTATTTTACCTTTGACCTTCACCTTATACTTTGACCTTGACCCTGTGTCTGGTGAGCTTAGATAACCTTGAACCCCAAAATGTACAAATAAATTGCAAAAATATTATAAAATACCAAGAAACATATTTAAAAATTAAAAAAAATTTTCCAATAATTTTTTTTTTGTATTTAAAGATGTACCTGCAGGAGGTCCGGGGTTCGATGTCAGGTGGATCGACACGACCGGCCCTCGCCAGGTCGGCCAGTGTCCATCTAGTCAGCCATATGATGTCGATGACCTCGACCTTCGACTTTGACATTGGATGACATTGAAAACAAAAAATTCTCAAAAACCCCAAACATTTCTAAAAAAAAACCAAATAATTTGCAAAAAACAGTTGACACTTGACTCAAGACCCTTGACTCAAGACTCAAGACCCTTGATGAAAGACTCAGGATTCATGACTTGAAACTCTTGACCCGTGACTAAAGACAGTTTACCTAAGACCCTTGACCATCAACCTTAAAATAAAAAAAATAACCTTAAAATTGTAAAATTCCTAATTATTCTAAAAAAAATTCCTAAAAAGTAAAAAAACTACTAAAAATGTATAATAAAATAAAATATGTTTTCAAAACTATTATTAAAGATTTTATTTTTAAAACATTTCCAGGGTTTCTTCAGCACCCCGTCCAAAATACAACTGACTCTCGCCAATGTTACTCATTGGTTAACTAGTAGGTTCTCCTCCACTCACTCCACTCATGTTTCTCATTGGTTAAATAATTGTGCTCGCTTTAACCTCCAAAAGTGTTTTTTTGGTTGATTACTCACGCTCGTTCGACCCGAGACCAATGTTTCTCATTTGTTAATTAGTCAACAGGCTTCCACCTCCCAACCTTTGCTCATTCTGTCGAATGCACTCTAAACCCATATTAATTTTTTTCGTTTCTTATTCGTTTTCATTTTCATCACATATGTGAAGCTGGTGTTCTCATTATCGATTTCGCCACCTGACAAGTTGCCGATTTAGCCACCATGTTTGTTGTTGCCGACCTTGATCTTACCCCTAAGTTACCTTAAACACAAAAAAAAAAATTACAAAATCGAAAAAAATCTGTAAAATCGAGGCAGAAATTACATTATAGACACCGACTACCATCTTGGATTCCATTTTGCTAAGTCAACTTTCCATCATGCTCAGTCTTTTCTTCTCATCTGTGCTCCATCCACCATATTTTATTTTATCCATGCTTTGATATTCCATGTCAGCTATCTTAGTTTTCATCACTACCACCATCTTACATACCATTATCACCATGTTTCCCATATACTAATGCTCTATCATTCCATGTCAGACATGTAAGATTTCATTTGTTTAAGATACCAGGCGAACCGATTAAACAAACTTTCTCTCATGCCCTATCNGTACTGACATAAATTAACAATTATGCCATGTTCACCATCTTTGATTTCGTTTTTTTCTTAGTAACCTTCTTTTGATTCCTCCTATAATTTCTTCTTTAGTTAGTCAGAGGCCATCATATTATATTCAGCTTTACCATTCCACCTGGATTTAGTAGTATGCTGATCACTCGGTCCCATCGAACTACCATATCGGATTCCATCACTTCTGCAATCATTGATTATAACATATGAGCTTGTGTTTTAGCCATTAAGAACTTCCATTTAGTTCTTCATTTGTGCTTACAAAAAAAAATAACTGGTGAATTAGAGCAGGAGCGGGCATGTTGATATTAATGAGGACCTTTTTTTAGCTATATACTGTACTGAAGAAGGTCTGGCCAGGCTCGACTCTGCTTTCACCCTCCCCTCCCTTCATGTCTCGGGGTCAAATTTCTAATAATTGCACAGTTTACTTCCAAGACTGATACATCCAACCTACTTAGCAGTGCCATCGACTTCTTCGAGCAGCATGCTTACAGTAGCATCGCCAACGACTTCTTCATGAATGATGCCAAGAGCACCATCGACTCCTTCGGATGGGTCGCCTACAGCAGTATTACCATCGACTTCTTCAGACATTATGCCGATAGCACCTTCGTCTTCTTCGGGTGGGTCACTTAAAGCAGAGTTGCCATCTACTTCTTCGGTAATACCATCGACTTTTTCCGATGGAACACCTAAAGCAGTATCATCATCGATGACTTCGTTAAGGCTTCGTTGTTGTTACTGTGACAAGATATTTGCCAAGAGACAAAGTGCAAGGAAGCATGAAAGACCTACTTGCATGAAGGATCCTTCCTGTGCTATGAAACAATGTGTTGAGTGCAAACGTCTGTTCAAACGAGTTGATAATCTGAAGAGACATATCCAGAACAATAAAGGCAGAGTTACTGCAGCTAAGAAATTCCCTATATTAGCTATTGGCAATACGACATCGAATGGATTATATCGAAAATTATCAGCATTCAAGGGCATTTTAAAAGATTATGAATTTAGAAACAGCTTCGTTGGAACGAAAGATATATGTACTTACCTGGAACACATTAAGCAAAGGATAATCAATCAATTAATTAACAGAAATAGTCGAAGAAAGTCCCATAAAATATCAAGTTTAGCTGGAGTGTAGCAATGAAAAGCTTCAACTTTGGGTGAAGAAATCAGATGGTGGGCATTCAAGACTGCAAATAAAGCATTGGACAACATTGATAGCATTCCAGAAGCTGTAGATGCCTTGAAATAAAAACTTAATCGCGAAGAAGAATATATGACTTAGGTTTCTGGGTGGATGCTTGCTAGTGTTGACAGTATCGAGCTGGGTATAAGTCGATTATATTAACTATGTGAAAAGTGAGTATGTTACTGGAAATACACTTCATGTATAGTACGAGTTTGTTGAATGTGAGGATTCTGTTTTTTTATGGTTGCATTCTGATGTACATAAAACGTATATATTTTCGATGAATAAACAAGAGTATTTTATTATTTGCTAGTTTTGATAATAATACGTTGATATTTGGGTTTAAATGAACCAGCAGAGAAAGTTGGCAACCTGCCAGGTAATGTCTTAGTAACAATAACTTGGGCCTCCAAACTCTGAAATTCTTCCACTGAGAGTGTTAATTTACTCAACATTACTGTTCGTCTTGAGAGGGCCATAATAGGGGTTTTGGAGGCAGGCCTCACGGGTACATACAAACGTTTATGAAGCTTCGAGAACACGTTATATTGAATGCTCTTTTTCAGAAGTACTGGGGGAACTGCTAGCAACGGTAAGAATGGATTTCAACTGGCGACAGGAGAGGGCTGTTTCCGAACTACCACAGTGAAATCAGGATGATTTCCCTGTTCGCCAAATGTACTTGGAAAGAATATTGTTGCATGCCATTGCATTAATACATGAGATGCAAGGCCCATAAAGTACTCTCTAAAGATGAAGGCCAGTAACATTATATGAAGCAATTGATGGTATTCTGAATGAAAATGATGAGTATATGTGAAACAAACCATCTGTCTTTTCATGGTCTTCTCCCATTGCACTTGTTAAGAAAGAATATGACTCGGTGTTATTTTTCGTGAAATACCACCAGCTTAATAACATGAAAAAAATACTATTATCCACTTACAAGCACAGACAACACACATATAAGAATAGCATGTTAACATGGTATCATGCAATGCGAGGTGGCACAAGGGTGCCAACAGAAGTATGTTTTTGTATCTGTAAACTGGCAGTTCACAGATACAAACTGGCAGTTTGTAATTATCCCCTTTGGACTGTGCAATGATTCTGTTACCTTCCAAGGTATGGTGGAAATAATCCTCTCTTTTGATATGTCAGGTTAACCTAGATGGTATCATTATCACAGTATGAGCATTTAAATAGTACATATAATTCATAAACTGTGCATTCTATAAAGTCACTCCAGCAAAATTGATATCATTTCCTAAGAGCATTTTACAACTAGAAAATATATATATTTTTGGACATGTATTGTTGGCCTATATAAATTAAACCACCAACCCTGATATGACTAATTAAATAAGAGTTTGGCCACAACCAAATGAAAAAAACCGATGTGCGTAGTTATCTGGGCTCGTGTGTTTACTACTGTAAATTTGTATCTGCGTTTTCTGTGTTCGCCAAGACACTGCATGGACTTACTGAAGCAAAGCGGTACTTTCATTGGACCACTGATTGCGAAGTTGTTTTTCTCAGGTAAAGGAAATTCTGATGTCCTCCCCAGTCCTGGGTTTCCCGAACCGTAAGATAAAGTACTTCCTGGATACTGACGCTAGTGGTGTAGGCATCGGTGTTATGTTATCCCAGTTTCAGTATGGGATATAATGTATTGTAAAACCTGAGAAATATTACTGTGTGACATGCAGGGAGCTTCTGTCAATGGTAAATGCAATTTTACTTTTCCACTCCTACCACTGTGGCATATATTTTCTTCTATAAAACTGACCATTCTTCATTTACCTGGCTACTAAATTCCATCAACCAGGAAAGCGAAATAGCCCAATGGATGCAGCATTATCAAGAATACGACTTTGAAACAGAGCACAGGTCTTGACACAATCTAATAAAAGCAGTCAAGGTTAACTGGGAACATCGAATTTCCTCATGTTGAATAATAGTGTACTTTACTATGTGCCTTTTAAAACATGCCACCATTATTTCACTGTTATTGTACAATTTTTTTATATTTTCTTTAAGAAACCTTGATTTTGTATCTAAGTATATAAAAACGATTGCGATTAATATTAATAATTGTCTACATACCCATTTGCATTTAATTAATGTTGTAAATAATGCTTTTTCTATCATTTTAGGGCAAAATAATATTTATTTGATAATTTATTGAATTCTACATATCTCGTATTAGATTATGGCATATCTCAGTATAGTAAAAATTTCTTAATTTTGATTTATTTGTTATCAAGACATTTATAGGAAGTTATTAACATTGAAGAGCCAAAAAAACTGGTATACCTGCCTAATGTCGTGTAGGGGCCCCGAGCAGGCAGAAATGCCGCAAGACGATGTGGCATGAACTCGACTAATGTCTGAAGGTATGCAGGAGGCAATTCACAACATGAATCCTGCAGGGTAGTCCACAAATCCAATCTGCACCAATTTGAGAAAGGGTTGCACATCTTTCATGTTTAATGATTCTCGTCAGTCATCGTTTGTCCCTTTCTTTTACGATCTTTTTCCGGCCACAGCGATGTCGAAGATGTGATGTTTTTTCGGATTCCCGATATTCACGGTACACTCGTGAAATGGTCGTACCCGAACATCCAAATGTTATCGCTACCTCGGAGATGCTATGTCCCATCTCTGGTGCGCCGAATATAACACCAAGTTCAAACTCACTTAATTCTTGATAACCTGCCATTGTAGCAGCAGTAACCGATCTAGCTGCCGACCGCATCGCGTTACTCTGATTGGTTCCATACATCTGTTATTTGCATACGCACGCCTATACCAGTTTTTTTTTTGCTCTCCAGTGTACATATTTCAGTTTATTTAATCATGGTTTATTTGTATTTTAAAGGTTTACATATTTTTCTCAGTTACTTTGGTTTCAATTCAGTATTGGTCTGTGCGTTGAAAGTTACTATTTTAATCCCATTATTCGCCTGTCGACTGGTGTTTCATGAGAGATTGTTTCCTTAGCGACCGGATCTGCATTGCAGTGTTGCGAATTCTTTCAGTTGTTGCAGTCTGAGACTAACATCTCACCTACTGCCATCAACTGGAAATTCTGCTGTTCTCTTGCCATCCTCAGGCAGTAAGCACGTGATTTTACCAAACAAAATTGCTTTTGTTCACATGATAGTTTCCCCCATCTCGGTGCATCATGGCACAATTAATATTATCTGGAAAGTCTGCGACATCCATCATCGAAGATCTAACCTTGGGTTTTGGCTATTTTTCAACCTTCTGTGTGCTGCATGAGCATTCCTTCACGCACTTTCTGTCCAGCAACGTATTAAGATGGTGTTTGCTCATCATACTCTGATCGCTGTGTGGTTTGGAATGTAAGTTTCTGGGTTATGTGTTTATAGATGCATTGTTGTTGAAGAAATATAAATTATAATAGTTTGTATTTATATTAATGTTCTTTGGTGTGTGCTCGAGTTCGTGTTTGTTTGGCAAGTTAAACGAACACGTATATTGGTATCTACTTTCATCAGTAAAACTACAGTTTCTTCATTTGTTCTCAATCTTACACAAATTATTCAATGTTTTATTAGTTTTACGGTTCATTTATATATTACTAGTGAGGGTTCCTGGACTCAGCCGTTCAATATCTTATGGTTGGTGGGTTCCGGTTTGTCTCTGTTTCCTTGCTGGTTTCCTGATGTGCGGATACGTGCATCTCTTTGAGAATTCTGTTTACTGGCGGAACTGTGTTCACCCACCTCCGAATCCCCAGTCTCCAGGGAAATGTGCGTGAATCAACCTCCTCATCCCTGGCTCACAACGACTTTGTGCTAGCCATCAGGACAGCTAAGTCACAGCGGAACTGTGGTCACTTCAGAGCCAACTGTTCACTATAATTTAACTTTTCAGAAATGAAACTTTTCCAAATAATTTCAATTGCTAGTGCACCTTACTTCATTTGTCATGTTAAAATTGAAAACCTTATTATATTTCTTTGAAATTATCACATTTCTTAGTATTTTAAACAAATGTGCAACATTAGATTTTTTTCGTAATTAATAGCATAATATTTTATAATGTTTAATTTAACAAAATTAATTTGATTCAGGATATTGTTTGTTGTTTTGCATCTTTGTCGGCATTTTAATGGATATATAATATGTATTTTGGGATTTATTGTATTGTTTTGTTGCATTTGCGACATTTTGTGTCAATTATAGTAGAATTATTACATGTTTTATTTGTTTAAAAAAAAATTAATTAATTCAAAGAAAATATTTACTTACTAACACACAACCACAAGTCACGTATTTTAGTCTTATTCTGGGCCTCTGTTTTTTTTTTCAATTATACAAGAAAGTTTTATATATATTATTATTATATATATCATTGTTAGTACAGTATTTTTTCTCCCTTTTGTTGCATTTGCGATAACCCAGCACGTTTGTTAATTTGTGTATATCGCTTCCTTTCTGTTTATTTTTGCCCGGTCCTTTGGTAATTTCGTCATTTTTATGCCAATTTGCTATTTTTTGTGGCATTTGTCTTATTTTGTTTGTGCCAAGGACTCAATGCATTTATTTGTTTGTGGTAGTCGATATTATATGTACTATCCTTTATACTGCATAAAATTAAATGGGAAAGTAATGATGCAATATGTACATGCTTACAGTTGGTCCTTCCAGAGCGCAGGGTGCCCGAAGTTTTAAAGAACTACATTACACTGCAGCCAGTAGACAATTTGGTGGCAATAAAGAACTCGACAGAGTTCAACAGATGATATGACTAGAGAATGTGGGGTTAGGTATTTCAAGATGGACATCTTGTGCGACTGTAAGACTCATAGAGGTAAAAATCGCACTTCCGGAAGTCACACAAATGTTGGGAAGACATCTATAGGATTCTGAGGTGGAGCAAAGATGTTGACTTGGAGATTTGTCGTCGTGGCTCTCAGGCGAAGTCAAAGTTTTTCCACATTGACCAACTGGCACTCTACGAAGATCTGGATGTAACAGAGTAGGTTTGGGACGAACATACTTCATGTGGGGGCAGTGTTGTGAGTAGCTGCTCGTCGCCATACCATAACCCTCCTTTCCCAAGAAGGCCTAGCAAAGGCCTCCCCAGGATGCCATTAACTGAACCTAGATGAGGGGAGGCTGTGCAAACCTGTGAGCTGCGATAATGCTACGAGGGCTGACATCACACATCTTTGGAAATATGATCGACTTGGGAGCCATTGCGTGGAAATTTTGGTCAGCACTTCCCTCGATGCTACTCGAGTTGTGAAGAAACCAATGGGCCAGTTCATCTCAGCTATACAACACGCAACATGACCCTGTATCATCGGTCATGAATAAAAAAGTGCCGATTACGAACGACAATGGGAGACGTTGGGAGATTATCGAGTAAGCGGGCGTCTGCGCATTGACCATTGAGTGAAGTGTGTGTCTATCGGGAGAGCAGAGACTGGAATCGACTTGCTCAAAAGTAGGAAAAGGGGACTTTTTTCGTGACTGATGGAATTTTTAACTATGTGAATGTTTGGCAGTGGACGATTTGATGTATTATTTATAACTAACGAGTGAAGGATAAGTGATTAAAAATTGAAATGTCAAGGACTTTATTTCTAGTTGTGTATAACAAAAATTGTGCCACTAGTGAAGGTAATGACTGTTAATAGTAGGTGTCGGCAGGTGTATGTTTTAAATAATATTGTGTGTATTTTAATATAATTTTGAATAAAATTAGAATACTTTTATTAATATTATATATTTTATTAACACTTCCATTCCTTACAAAACTGGNATATATATATATATATATATATATATATATATATATATATATATATATATCTAAGTGTGGAATTTGTTTCAGAATATTGCCAAGCTTTTGTTAAAGATAAATTATATGTATTTCCATGTGTTTTTTATGTCCCTGTTCTTTCATTTCTTGAAAGCGAACTTTTCTGAATATTCTTTACATAATTAAATATCATTATTTACTTAGGTACGTAAGAATATCAAGTTTATTATTTTCCAACAACAAGTAAAGTGTACTTGCGAAATGTTTTAGTATAAGTGACGCATTTTATGAAAAATTAAGCGACTTTAATATGGATGTTGGAAGTGTTAAACATATGTATGTAACTTAATTCATTTTTTGCACAGGTTCCGTTCGTCGAGGTACAAACTTCTGAAAACAAAAAGCATCGGACCAAGAGGACCATAGGGTTAAACTGCGACGAAAATTCTGAAGAATCACGGTGTTGTCGCTACCCCTTGACAGTGGATTTTGAAGAATTTGGTTGGGACTGGATAATCGCACCAAAGAAATACGAGGCTAATTACTGTTCCGGAGAATGCCCCTATGTGTTCCTGCAGCGATATCCGCACACACACATCGTGGCCCTGGCAAATAAACACAACACCGCGGGACCTTGTTGTGCACCTAGGAAAATGTCCGCCATCTCGATGCTTTACTTCGACAATAGCTACAACATTATCTATGGCCTACTACCAGGCATGGTTGTTGACCGGTGTGGATGTTCCTAGTTTCCCCATTCACTGGCGCTCCTACTCCCTGAATCTCACATTTGTGGTTGCCAATGCCGCTAAAAGTTCGGCAAGGAATTTTACCCCAAACTTGTGAACAGTTCATGATATTTGCATCTAAAGTAATTGTACTTTTCTAGGCACTATGAGGTACATTTTCTTGTTTGTTGTTTTTATTCGCCTAAAAGTGTTATTTAATATAACAAGCATCAAGATACTCTGAGACGTGCATCACAAAATATTAAAGAAAATTTGTTTCTTTAATGAGGAACAGTTATGAGATCTCAAGTTTTTATTGTTAAGTGTGTTAGCTTTAATGCTCCCAAACAAGGAATTTGAATGAAGTATATTTATAATATTCGATTCTTATGCACATTACTAATACAATTCTGTCTAAAATTTAAATAAGAATATTATAGAAGTTCGTTATAAGCGTTTATAACGGTTTTAAATGTATACATTTGTAAAAGGTAATGATTTCTATTTTCAAATATATCCGGATTGGAGTCATTTGAATCCAGTATATCTCTTTATATGATAGTTCTCTATGATATGGCATTTTATTTATCATGTTCACTTTCATATGATGGCAATCTGGATGTAGATTTTTCTTTAAAAATTTTATGCATCAGTGACAATACGGAAACTGTAGCTGAACTGAAAATACTTTGATATATTAAAACTTTGATGCAAATAAATTAAATTGTTACAAAAAACCACGCAGTGTTATTGAATTGGCTGCCTACGTAATGCATAGTCTGGTTTATAACGTCATAGGCCACGTTTTTCCGTGAATTTTAACCATCTTATTATAACATTTGAAAGGGAGGAGGAACAAACACATCTTTCTCACCCAAACACTTCTCGAACTTTTACAACTACTGAAATGTTGGGTTAATATTGACTGCATTAACTCAAATATATATATATATATATATATATAAATATAAGAAGGTATAAACATATGATGTTAAAAAAGCACTATATATTAACAGAAGTCCTTAAGTTTCATTGTTGCAAGATTCAGTTTTATAAAAAGGGCTGTGCGTAAAAGTTAGGTATCTTTAAATGTTATAAGTTCATTACCCTAATGATTGTTTCAATTTTTTCTCATTAAAAATACTAGGCACGTTTACACTTTCTGTGGTAAATCTCGATTGCATTTTGTTGTTTGGAATTGATACTGACAGACTGCACTGGAACTATATAAATTTAAAGCTTGTGCCAACTTAGTTCCCTAATTTAGGCTCACATACAATTTTTTTTCTTATAACCCTTCAAGAAAGCAAGAAAGTTTTTATTGACCGTATAGAATATAAACCAAAAATTACTATTGTTACAAATCTACAATCGTGTAGTTACAATGACCAAATTATTAACAATCGTTGTTGTGAATAAGGTAAACTAATGATCTCCTTTTCGAAATGTCAGAGATTCGAATTCTGAATGGATTAGACCTGTTTTTCTTTTCGTAAAAATAATTTTGAAACATAGCGTCCTTGTGCAGTAAATTATATTTCTGTAGACATAATTTCAATAGAAGAAACCGTTAGGTGAAATTAATTAAAATCATTTATACTTCAAAGTTTATTTTATTTGAATAAATAAGTTTTTCCCAGAAATAACCAGTCGTCAATGTTTTGTTATGAGATGCACTAATTGTGTTACAATGGCACAGAAATTTTACACAGATGAATACGCTGATATTTTGTTTGATACTCAACTATAAACAATAAAGTCTGATAATTATTGCTATTTTAATTCTGAAATAATTATTCTTTTCCTCTTCTTTAATATTTTCTAATTACTCCGTAAATATGGGCAATAGGACCCACACTCACATGCCATCATTTTTCTCAAAATGACCTAATGAAAATCCCTATGAGTGGTGTCAAATCCTCCTGAAAACACTTATATAATTTTTCACCTCATATATAATAATTGGCCAAGATGTATCTTGCAATAATAAGGGCCAAAATACTAGCGCACGCCCAATTTACGATTATTGCTATGTGCAATGATGTACTAATATTTACAACAGAATTCACACGAATGTGTTGATAATTACGAAATAAACAGCCAACAGCCTTATATGGTCTAACTATCAGCCCTTGGATTCTAATTTATATCCAGATTTATATATGAATAAATCTCTGAATAAATAACCTCATTGTGATGCTTAAGAGCAGTTAATATTAATGTATGTTCAAGAACATACATAACATTTTTCCTAGAGTTGGGGCTTAAATATATTGCACAATACTATAACAAACTAATAACGACCACCCAAAATACACTCGGCCTTAAATATTTAGTTTGATCTTCCTTGAATGTGATAGCCACATAATTGTAAAACTTAAGGCATAATAAATAAAGCATTCCAAATTGACACTACAGCCACAAAAAGCCTTCGTTCGCCAAATAAGTGATAATCGAGTAACGAAATCCCCTCTTAAATTTGTTGGCTGCCTCGCTTATAAATATAAAATTTAAACAAAAGCACAGATTTAAAGCACCCGACTGCAACAGTTGTAAAACGTTATAAAAACGAACTACTACAGAAGAACTCGAAAGAACACAGTTCTTACACAAATACAAATATCATTTGTAATAAACCCATGTAAAAAAATATGTATAAAAATATAGCAAGTTGTTTTTTAAATTAATTGCATACACAAAATAACAATTTATAATGTGAAAGTATATTTTAAAATTTTAGTACAGTTTCGACTAAAATCAATTTTAAAATTTGCAGGTAGAAATAAAAATATTATTTATGAATTTTTTTAGTGTATACAATATATAAACTCGAAAACAACTAGCCTACGAAGAAAAATCCGGGTCTTTCCCATTCTGTCACCTAGCAAAAGCAACAAAGATTAATACAAATGAAATCGGAAAATATATTGGTACTACAGATATAACATGCCTTTCAACTGCCAACTGTTGACTGTGGGTGAGAGATAAATAAAAAACCTGCCAGTCTTGTAAGATTAGATATGTTTCCGTGGAGTAATGTCTAAAATTACAGCATTTATTATAAAATTTGAAGCTACAAAAATTATTGCATGACTGCAATGTAACGGAAGATGGGAAAAATCTACACTCTAAACAAGAGTCAGTAAATATTTACTGAATGCCGGAATGTGTAGGTAAGCCACTAATCACTTCACTAAAAATAAATCCACTAATACACACAGGAAAACACAGTTACCATGTATAGCTAATTAATAAATATTTTCCCTGACAAAAACAGTTGTAAAATAAATTATGTTAAATCTTTTTTTTAACAAAATAAGAATTTTATGTTCAGAAAAAATTTGTGGATTTTGTTACGATAGAACTGCCACCTAAGTAAGAATATATTAAAACCTCAACATCGGGTCGTCTTACCAGCTCTACGACTTTCCAAATGAACATAATGCGATCGTACAGTGGAAAACGGCAATAAGTTTCGCGACTTGAAAATACTTCATGTTCTCAAAATATATACATATTTTGCGCACGAAAGTGTTTTTGTAAGATTCAAAAGTTAATATGAGTTCAATTAATTTCGTAATATATTTTTTGAACAACCAACATAGAGGATTCAATTTACGAGTTTATCGATGTTCACTAACAGCAGCCATTTTACAGCACAACGAGACTTTACAGAATACAACAGTTATTTTTATTTTTATGTGAGACATTAATTAATACTAATTTAACTTATTTGAGAGTGAACTTTAGGAACCGATTGAATATTTTAACTTGTTTTTTTCCCATTATTTGTAAGAAAATATACTAAAACAGCACTGTCAGTGAAAATCATTGTAAGGTTTATAGAATTTCACTGTGGAATTAGGAAAACTATTACTAATCAGTCTGTGACTCAAAATCAACATTTTAGTTATGGGAGGTCTCGTTGCTTAGTAAAATGGCGGATACCTGAGAGTAGAGTTAACCCGTATATTTAAACCACAAATATTTTCTTTTAAAGCATAGTTTTTTTTTGTAATCTCACCTTGGAGTAGCTTTCAAAATTAGCAATACCATTTACGTGCGCATAATATGAATATGTTTTCAGAGTGTGATATATATTTCACATCACGAAATTTACTGTTTTTGCCATTACATATTTTTTGTATATTACACAAAATATAACAGCACCTCTCACAGTGAAGAAACAGGGGCGTTGGTAAGACGACTGGCTAGAGCATTCAAAATAAGTGATGCGTTATGGGTATAGGTTCAATCCTAACATAGTCAAAAAATTCTTTGTAAATATAATATTTTGGTATTGCTACAATATACTGGTACTTATTTTACTTCACATCGAAATGCTCTCTTTATTAATCCTGGTGATTGTTTTTTCATCAACTATAAATTAAAGATTTTCATGTGATTGAAATAGTGGGTTTATTTAACTAAATAATTAGTTTTTTTCCACTACAGACTCCTGTTGTAGTAACGTCAACTAGCAATCAGTAAATATTTAATGATTACAATTTCGAATATAACCTATGCTTAAGTACTGGATCACAAAGAAAGCTGAAAACATCTCTGCATTTCCTGTACTCTCTCTCTCTCTCTCACACACACACACTCTCTCTCTCCTATCAGATAGCGACAGCACGAAAACATAAGGAAGATGCGTAAGAAAAGTAGGTGCAAAGCGGAATGATAAAAAAAAATAAAACCTCCAGGATGTATGATTTGTTCAGTAGAGCCGACCACCGTATTGCAGATGGTTGTGTACCGGCTTACGCTGCGAGAGGTTCTGAATTCGAGTCCAGAGTAGGAATGTGTCGAATTGTTTTTGTACTTACAGTCCTGTCTGAGTAACAGTCCCTGAGAATTGTCACTGAGGTCTGAATGAGAAAATCCTGTCGAAAGGAACACTAAATCTCTAGTTTTCCGACGCCGCGTTCTATCACAAGCCCCAGCAGGCTGGAATTTTTAGCACGACGATCCTCATGAGTTCGCTAGCTTCGATACTCTTTTATATATTAACCACAACCGTTGTCAAGAAATAAATCAAATGCAGTCATAATAAAAATTATTACATTTTGGAAAAATTAACTTTTGTAATATATTGTAGATGACGCGATGTTTGCTAAACGAACTCGTAGCTTTGTCATGAGTTTGGATTTAAAATATCTGCCAAATAATATATTTTTCATTCCCTTTATAATTTGTTTCTAAGTTTTGAAGAGCACGCCATTATACATGCAAACCACAGTACACCAGAAGCGGTGCGAGAACATTCAGAAGATTACACATACATAGTAAGAATTGAGCGTGAGACGCGGTTGTATAAGGCTTCGCTTAATCAAATTTTACGCTGTGGTAATACTTAAATGAAATAATAATTATTATTCCTTTCCTTTTACTTTAATGAAAAGAGACGTAAGAGTCCCTGCTGCCAATTCAGCGAAGCACTTCAACAAAAGTTAATCTACTTGTGATGAGATAGGAAGATATTATGCGATGCAGTTTTTTTTTTTTAATAAAATCAGGGCACAAACACTCAAAATGTACAATTACCAGTACCCAACATCAAGAAGCTTAGTTGCGTCATGCTATAACGTTTGCAGTAAGAATGCTGAATGCTGGAAACCACAGTAAGTATTTGCAGTAGATAAATATATTATATTCATCAAAATTTCAAGCCAGAGAAAGCTTTATAGTTGAAATTATTTACACTAAGGGCTGAAAAAATATTACGTAATCTTATTTCAGTCACTGTGTGAAATTATGGCGTATTGCATATTCCGTAAATTTGAAATGCAATTGTTAGTTCATATCATTCTATAATGTATTTTCCAAATTGTTAGTAATAATTTTGTATCCAATATAAAAAACTATTGGAAAACACATTTGCTACTTAATTCGTCTCACACTCCTGGGTTTCGTTACTTTTATTTTATTTCGTATTTTATTTATCAAACATAATGAAGTTTGTATAAACGTATAATGTAAGCAACGTGTAAATGTATTTTCCAAATATTTGAGACAAGACATATGTCAATTTCTTACTTAAAAGATTATTTATGTTAACTTGTATGAGTTTAATATAATCTTAATAATATAATGACTTAACACACATTTATACATTGTATTTGCGCTCAAGCGTGTTTGTGCTCGTGCGTGGTTTGTGGCACTGTTTATTAATAGCTGTTTTATAATTACCAGTGTCGGTTACCACAGTATTAATTTTTGCCAGCGATATAACGATTTATTTAACACTGAATAACAGAAATTCAGTAACAAAGCCGTGCAATTTTACTAGCACAATTCGCCAATTGAGTATTGGTTTGTACCATGAACACCAAAACTGATTTTATAAAACAGGCTAGCAGAGCTTCAAAAGTCTTGGCTAGCAATTTCATTAATTTTGCTTCGGTTTTGTTTTGAGTTAATATATTAGTGTATTGTGTACTTACGGCAGATGAGTTGAATCTCAATGAACTTTCACTGTCATCATAGTAACTGAAAGATAATAATGACCTTAATTAAACTATCTTCTGAACAGAACCTGATATTTGGAATTTAATGCCTCAATTTATTAAAATAAATATTCTATATGAGTCATGTGAGGTTTGTGATGCCTAAAATCATAAGAGAAAAGCCACATGCTCTTTATTTTCAAGTTCACAATCAACACTTGAAACATCAATATAACTGATGTATACTAAGACAGCCGATGCTTTGCTTCTACAAGATTATGTGGTTTACAACACTTTACCCATTATGGCATCTGGACAGATTTTGTTCCAGTAGTACTAGATACAACAAACGTATACAGAAACATAATAAATATTACATTTTTATTTTATTAAGAAATGTCCACAATTCTTAAAATCTAATTTTAAAAAAATTTTTCTGGCAGGGTTTTGTATGGTCATACATTCTGTATTGAAGGAATTTTCAAATAGATAATGTAGAATAATATCCTAAACACCATTATAAGCTTCAGAGAAGGGCCTATTAAAAGTAATGCATTAGTGGCTGTCTTACCTTAGAGAAGGAAAGTGTAGGAAAATTAAAGGTNATATATATATATATATATATATATATATATATATATATATATATATATATATATATATATATCTCACCAGGCGTCAGGTGAAAAAATTGCACTGAAGTTTTTGACTTTTCAGCAATCATATCCTCCTTCTGCATTAGTCTTAACGCGGTAAACATGTATGCTTGTTAGATATATTTTTTACTACTACTACGTACGTTATCTACTTTCTCAATAATTTTATACCCAGAATTTGAAAACACAAGAACGGGTTCACGTTAAAATTTTAATCAAAGTAGTAATCTATTCACAAGATTTTGAAGTGTTTTCAGTATTGCACGTGCAATGTATTATGCAGTGTGACATATCATTAATACATTGGTCGCAGCAGATTGTGATTTATTTATTACATAAAAATAGACTGTTATAAATAACGAAATACACACTGTCTTTTAATAACGCTTTTATGAAATTGCCCGTGGAAATGAAAACACGGTTTCTTTGATTATAACAAACACTTATGGCTGGATTGTCCTTTACCTATATATTATTAGATCTGCCATGTTCTGTTTTTTTTAACTTTTTTTAATACTATGCTCACAAATTTATTAAAACTGATTTTTTTGGGACTTGTAATGAACATTTACGATTTACATAAGTGACAGCGATCTTATTTAGCTGTGAGTAAGTTTGTTCATTAAGGGGAAAATGTGTATTCGATAGAGTACGATGTATATTATACGGGATAAGGAAAAGTTTCTTTCACCTTTTGTGCATCATGCTTATAATATGACTGATTTCTGAAATTTTTCTTGAATTCTGCTCTGAAATAATGTTACTCATACTTAGGTACAGTTTCTTAGTGTTCTTCATTTCTTCAAACCAAAACATATTTTGGCATTTATTTGCTTTCTGGCATTTTATGCCAGTGTCTGCGATCACCAGATTCTGTCAAAAAAAATGTTATAAGACACATTAAATTCTNTCTTGAATTCTGCTCTGAAATAATGTTACTCATACTTAGGTACAGTTTCTTAGTGTTCTTCATTTCTTCAAACCAAACATATTTTGGCATTTATTTGCTTTCTGGCATTTTATGCCAGTGTCTGCGATCACCAGATTCTGTCAAAAAAAATGTTATAAGACACATTAAATTCTTTTCGTATTTATGCATGAAGTCAGCATTAATATCAGAACTATGCAATAAGGTTCTTTGGAGGTATTAAAGTGTTCTTGAGTATCTGCAAGAGAACATTATTTTCTTTCTTCTGGCTGTCCGAAATTAAGTATTTATTGACTTTATAATTTTATTCACACTGAAAAATTGGCCTTTTTTATTATCAGACGGAAAACAAACTGCTAAATGGATTCCCCCACCCCCTTCACAACTCTTAACAGTGTTTTAAAAAAAGTGTAAAATGCCCGCCTTTTCCGTCACGTACCTTAGTTTTTCTAAATGAAGGTTATTTTCCTTTGGCGTTCACCTAATTATCTCCTTCACTACGTGTTCGATGTATACTGATTGCGTTGCCACTTGTTTAATACTGTGAACATTTCCTTCCGCTTTCATAGCCAAATGAGGCTTCGTCGTCTCATTAAAATATTTTAGTCTTATATTTATTTGATCTATTATTCCATTTCCATGAACAAGTCGTTGAGGGAGAATGAGAAGAAAAATACTTTTCATATCAACATCTGGAGAAACATAATTTTGATTGGGTTTAAATAATATTTTTTTGTGCTAGTATTATTAATATTGGACTTTGATCATAATGTATATTAAACGCGGCAGTAACGCTCGGATGCACACTTGATTCGGCACGACTCGGAAGTGCTTGTCAGTGGTTTGCAGATCTTGTGCAACTTCGGCTCAACTCGGGAGTGTTGATCTACCTTCGCATATGGAATTTTGATTGGCAGCTATGTATGACTATTTCTGCGAGTGGGCGGAAATACTTGTTTTAAAGGCATATGGTACACCAAATCAAACAATTTGATTCTTATTCGAATTTCAAAAAAATTTCATATTTCTTTATGGCGAAATCTCGTGTAGACTAGGGTAGGAAGTGACAAACTCTATACTAATTTCTCAGTGTGTGACGTATTGTTTTATACACTCACTATAATTTACGTAATTTCCCACAAGAGAGTGTCAGAAGGAAATATATCTAATGTCATCGTAGCATCGCTGGTTCGTGATTGGTTGTTGGTCATGTGACATATCGGGTCACGCAGATAAATAATGCTGCCGTAGTTGCGCAATGTGTCAATTCATCGTCTCAGAGTTTAATCTGATCTGACAGGCGATGAATTGCCTCCTCTTCTGGGCTTCTTAGCATTCAGTATCATAAGTTATATCCTGCTATTGTAAAGGGGAAGTTTGCCCAATCCGTATAATTTATTATATTATTGGATTTCTTTGGCTCGATGATAAATCACCAGCACAGATTTTGTATAATTACAATATATCATACTATAGGCATACATATCTTCATAAACATGTTTAGTTGGCAGATATAATGATTGTTCTTTCGTTGGCAGTTATCGGTGCAATATAGGAAACCAGTATCCAAAATCGTACCACCAATGTCGCCAACTGTATAACTTCAAACGTACAATTTCTAATGCATGTTAAGATATATAAAAATGTTTAATGTGTACATGCTGTTACGAAACTCATCAGATATAATACGGGAAGTTATTCATTGTGAAAAATGAGGCAGACATATGCATTACAACTTATATATAAACAAGCTTACATCCTAAATCAGTTATAAGCCTTTGAAAATCGAGTTAATATACGCTTTATTTGCCAAATATTAGAAACGGCGCGGAATCAATCTATAATTCTCTGTAAAATGTTTAGTGTTATCGAGACCATCAACCTTTGAAAAAACAGGTGTTAAGACTTTCCGCCTTCATAAAAATAATAGTGGTTCCCACCCACTTATTGCATACAATTATTCTGCCTTCAAGTTTTATTGAATTTTTAGGCAGTTTTATTGAGTAGTATGTCCTAATTAACAGAAAAGGCCCTCTTGTTGCAAGTGCCTAGAACCCACTGTTTCATTTTAAAACACACACAAACTATTTAGCGGCGATGATACAATGCTTGACATGTAAGTAATACTTCATACATGTGGAGGTAAACACATAGGATATAACCGATATTGTAACGAATATTCTTATGTGAGACTTAAGTGGGAAATAGAGTAATGTGATCGTATGTTGGGCATACTTGCTAGCATGCCGTGTACCTATAACAACGCTTTAAAAAGCATAACGTTTCAAATGAGTCAACAAAATCCAAACAACTGCATAGTACCAAAATTAAGATGATGATCAGTGTTTTCACTATGCGTTAGTAAACTGCGACAAATGTCTTATGATGAGGTGTCACGCGATTTGGGTATTTTTGCTGGTACAAATTACGTGTTTTCAGACCACTAAAGCTTACAATACCATACATCAAATGCATGTTGGCAAATTTCTCCCATTAAACATATACATGCTTTTGACACTGCAGTTCTTCATACATGTAAGCCCAGCACACAGCTTCTGTCGCGTTTCACTAGTGCTTTCGGGAATAGTCGGCCCATTATCGGTTGCTTATAATGCGTTTACTCATGCTGGAAGAATTATTGCCTACGTGCCAGACTTTATATCGTTGCCACTGAAAATTTTGTGTGTAAATTAAATGGTAACGGTTGGTCCTAAAAGAGGAACAGTTTTTTTTAATGGGAAATAGTACTCAATAATATGGTTTCAAAAGTGCATAAAATTTGAAGGTAAAGCAACTGTACGCAATTAGACTGCGGCCATCCCTATTATGTGTAAGAAAGCGGGAGATCATAACACCGGTATTTTCATTGCTTGAATAACTAGATTTGTAAAATCATTTTTCAAGGGCGTATATCTCCCTTAAGAATTGAGCTAGGCTATAAGTTGTATTACTTACGTCGACTTCATTTTCCACAAGGAATCACAAATCAAAATATTTCGGGAGAATTTCCAAAACATTATCTATAAAAGTACATATTTCACAGTAAATAAAACAAAATAAGAGTATACTACATATACAAGCCACAAAAAAAATGCGCAAGGCCTGATTTAACGTCTGCGCAGTGCAGAATTGTTATGCCATTGAATTGTGCTAACTATGATGCCTCCAAATTCCAAGAATGTGTCGAATTTCCATCAAAAGTAAAGAAACTTTTATTTTAGAAGTTTGGTTTAATATTATCAGAAAAATGTCTTTGCCATTTTATTTAAATATCACTACAAATGTAACCTTTTTCTGATATGTCAACATCAGTTACCAGTTACTTATTCACCAGTCCTACGCATTGAAATATTTTCATAGATGGAGCATACATCCCAGATGCTTACGTACAACACACTATTGCAGTTTTAATTGCTATTTCCACACTTGCAATAGCTCACACCTGACACCTTTCCTTCTAGCATCATTTTTGTACAGAGCTTTAACTGGTGTCATCAAAATTTAACTTACGAGTAGAATCGAATTTTTATTGTTTTCAACCATTTCTCTCTCTACAATAAAAAGTAATGAAATCACATTTTTGTTTTTAACCCTTTTAGCACGTTCAATTGAAATTGACTGAGGCTCTCGTAGCGCTAATTGCTTATCTCAGAATTATAAGGCATAGCATTTCTTTCCTGCAATATCTGTCAATTTGTCGAAGCAATCTGGTATTCATAGCGCTGTGCTATTTCAAATGATAACTTTCGTCATCACAAGGGCCTGATTGTTATTCCGACATATGGAAAATGTTGTATGTGTTCAACTGAAACCCACTGAGGTCGATGTTGTACATCCATTAAGAAATTGTTTCATAAAAATTGCATAAATTGTAATGCGGAACGCACACTGTAGTCTGTTATAAAATGAGTTATTTGCATTAAATATACATAAAGTTATTTACATCATTTAAAACACCTACACATACTGTCCGCAATTAACTGGATTCATTTTAACTCGCCTGGCTGTAGTGTCCTAAAATGTACCGTTACGGTTGCGGGAACTACATGCTTGTAGGAATTACGCAAACTTGATATCAAGCCAAATAAACAGAAGAAACATACCCTTAACTTATGCCACAAAATATATTTCATAAAAATTACATGGCATTAAAAGTTCACAAATTAAAAACTTATAAAATTAAATAGTCATATAAAATAATTTTAAAACTTTTATATTCCTTATGACTTAATACGCCGTTTTTTCCACTCCACTGATTCCTCCCTATGCACTTGAAAACAAGCAAATATGGTCTACTCTGTAAAATATATAGTCATGATATATGAAGGTACTAAATTCTCTGTAGGAAATCGTGGTACGTTTTTCATAGGAGATTAAGTTATATTTCAAGCAGATCTTTTTAATCAAATAATTATGCGGAACTAAGAGCAGTTTATATTCTACGTAGAATAAGGGCGACACATTACCATGAAAATACACAAAATATAAACTCAAATATGGAACTGGATATTTTGGTTAGGTAACCTTTATATATTAGTATTCATTCACTGACATTCATGGATCATATATATAACCATGATATTCTCAGAAGCTTCCTTTATTGCTCCCTTTCATGGAGGAATTTTACAAGTTTCCGACACCTACATTCTCGACACTCTATCGCTACTAATATCTGTCTACTCTGAAGGAATGAACATCGCTATGGTCATTAATATTTTCAATTACTTCGGATTTTTACAAGCAGATAAAATAAGAAGGGTATTTATTTCTGGTACGAAAATTATTTATTAAATTACTTTGCTAGAAAAATTTCCGTGAAATTACTGAAAAGCACTGGAATTATTTTATCCACGAATATTATTATAATTAAAGGCAGTTTTTTTTATTAAATATGGAATATCCATACATTTTACAGAACTTTCCGTGCTTTCACGAAAACTCTTCGTAAAGAACTTATTAATTTTTCTGTAGTTCTAATTCATAAAAGTAATTTAAAAAAAAACTTGTTAATTTTCGTTATGGCGGTGTTTTGATCAAGATAAAATTATATTTTAAGATTTTATTCCGAAACAAGATTTGAAGAAAATTAAAAATGATGTTACCCATGGTTCTTCCGGCCTATATATCACATTCTTATTGTGATTTGTGTACACTCATGACATTTCAATGAACGTGACTCACATAAAGTTTTAATTTACAGTTTTGTGTGACAATTTGATTACTGTTACACGTGTTTTGTGGTACAATTTGTTAATTGAAAGATTGTTTTAAGTGGCATGAATATCTCAACTGTAGCGGTACCGAAAATGTTGTGGTTACAGCGGCAAAGAACACTTCGTGCAGCTTCGGTGTTGTTAGTTCCCTGCACCCGAATATATAGGATAAACGAAGATGTTATTTATATGTACGAAGCTCACTTCCGTTTTCCGCCATTACGGAGCGCGTTTCCGTATATTGACCAAACATTTTTGTGAAAAGTCTGAGTATATTCATAAATTTTAATTCATGTACTTCTTACCAGAGAGAAGAAAAGGGGTTATGAGTAAATTAATATTGTTTTGTTTCTTCTGAATTTGGTCGAAATATCGATTATGCAAAAGTATATTTTTGCATCTTTGAATCAACCTTTCTGTTACATTGTTTGTAATTTTATTAGATGTTTTTAGAACGTGAATGTTGTTTTTTTACAGTACACGTTTGTTTTAAAATTGGTAAATGTATATGATACAGTTCCTAAGATATTACGACCTCACGAAATATTTTTAGCAGGCTATAATATAATATTTATATAAAAAACGAGCAACGATTTTCAATACTCATGTGTTTTCTTATATGCAAATCTAACTTAATTCAAAATATATGAATATTAATAAACTCCATTTTCTAATGGTTCAGAAAGCTTGCATCCAAAGAGAGATTATACTGGCAGTCTTACTCATGAGAAAATAGAACTAGGTTATTTTATTCAGTAAATCTTTTGAAAGGTCATTTTGTAAATAGATAGCGCCAAGAAAACTATACACAGTGCATAATAAAAACAATGACCGGCCATATCCGCTATCACCGCACGTAGAAAAAAATTTTGAGAACATATAAAACAGCGTAAGTTAAAAGTTTATAGTATATATATATATATATCTGGAATATTTATAAAAACAAGTGAACAGAATAATAATATTGCATACCGATATTCCCTAATTTATCTAAATGCATTGTGTTTGAAAAAATTCTGTCTTCCGATTTTATTATATTGATTTTAGTTGCAGGTGTGGTCACAGTTGAAGAGCTCATTATATATTCGTATCGATGTCGTAACATTCTAGAGATTTTTTGAAAAATGTTCTGTGATTGTCGCTTTTTTTCTTAGCAATATTTTTTGTTACAATGTTGCTGCATAGGAAACACGCTTCTGTTATCAGTTCAGTTGCCACAAAATACCACTGTATAAATTATGACATAATGGAGTAATATCACAATTTATCTAAGGTAGCTGAGCGTCTATCTAAATGTAATACTTTACGAAGAGTATAGGAAGCGTAAGAGCGTTTCCGGAAATATATTTTCAGTATGAGCTTTCCACTTTGTCCAATTTGTCCACTGTTTCAAAATTCTTTGGACGGTACCTCAGGTTATTTAATATATTAAAGATAGGTTATTGGTAGTATACTCTTAATTAAATCTTTTCGCTTACCGGGCAGATGTGTAGCAGTTTATGAAATCGAGTGGTAAAGAGTTTCTCGAAGATCTTTATTCGTATTATAAGTACACTTCGTTTAATTCCTGTTGTGTCTATTTTGTAAATTGTATGTTTACTTAAAATATGTAAAGAATATTAAATACATAGATTAAATCTATTTATTTTTTGATTATTTTTGTTTGCACATATACCAATACAAGTATTTGTTTTTACTTGTTAACGGTAACCATAAAATAAGTAATTCTAATCAAAATATTATTTACGAAGTAACGAATTTTATGCAGACTTCAATACCGTAATTTTCTGTTTAAAAATTCAATGCGCTTAACGCAATATATTTAGTTTAAATATATAAATATTTTGTGAAAATTACTCGACATTTATTTGTTTAGTGTTCTTCCAAATGTTATACAACATATTTTATTTCATGTTTATAAAGTTTTCAAAAAAACTTTAACAAAGTTATCAATAATATGTTTTTCTCTGTATTTTTACTCACGAATTACTTTTTTTTATGCAGAACAAGCAACACGGCCTGAATGATGATGTATTTTAAATGAATTGTTTACTGCCTAATATTGTGATATTAATTTAGTTTTCCTCTAATGTAACAATGAGAAATAATTTGATTTGCGTAGATAAATTATTAGAGCATATTCAGAAGCGAAATATAAGTTGTCTCATTCATACTGTGGAAAATTGAGATACTACTATTATTATAACTGTAAATATAAGTTCACCCCAAGAAAGCTCTTTGTGATATATTTTATTATAAGTTAATATTTTCGGAAGCATTTCAGTATTTTCAAACTAAAAAAATTATTTATTTAAAATAATTAATTATTTTGTAATTTTATTTACTCTCTTGTATGCTAGAATATAATTAAAAACATTTTCGATCTCCTTTTTATAATTAGAATAATTGCAGTTTGGCTTTATTTATGTTTGTAATAAATTAATTAGTATGTTTGTACTATGAATGAGCTGTATGTGAAAATTGTGTAAATAAAAAAGTTTAAAAAGTTGATATAATATTAAGTGACATATTTTCCCTTCCTTACATGTAATATATTAACGAAATATATAGTATTTTTATAACAACCGAGAAAACTAACAAATATGATAAGAAAACCTACATTCACGTAAATTAATTGAATTAACTAATCCCCTTTAAGTCACAGGCTGGGCATAAATATTGTTATTGAAACAAGAACATTTTAATTTTTTTAATACAAAATTAATGGTATTGTGAGTATTGTTTCACCTTAACATGGAAAAAAATTTAAAGTGAAATGTGCTATTTCGTTTAGTGAAAAGTCTGTGAATGCCTCCCGTCCAATAAGCTAAGAACCCTTCTTATTTGTAATGAATCATTATCTTTAATTTTTAAAAAAAGGAAATAGATATATTAAGAGATTATTTTTACAATCACGCGATTTATTGTTTACACATAGAATATTTGTGTTATTTGGTTTTGTATAATTGTTTTCTTATGACTGATAAAAGTAACGGCTGTGTCAGCCAAGTTACTTTCACTAATCTTGTGTTATGTTTTAATTGCAAATTTAATGTTATAACATTTTAATGGATATCAATATGTAAGGTTACTTTATAGTGGTTTTCTGTTAAATAAAAATTATTTTAACTAAAAATTAGATATAAATTTCATGGATTCTACATTCTTGTAAATTGAAAAAAAACTATGTTATTGGTAATTTATATTTTTTATATCGCTACTATATTATGGAAATAATATATTTACAGACGTATAACCTATATAAACGATTTTATCCTAAGAACGCACAATTAAAATGAAATTTCTCTATATTTTTCCTTGCCTGCTAATCAACGAAATGATAATGGCTGTAAGTTTATCCAAATATATAAATTGCAGTAGAATGGGTAAATCACTGACAAGGTTCCAGTAAATATTTGCAATATGGTGTCTCATTTTAATGTTCAAAATGTTTAATGAGTAAATAAGAGACAATTTTAAAGGCAATCAAATGGGACTTTGTTTTTTTCGCTGTGAGGACAACATTGGTTGTGTACGAAATTTAATAACAGTTAAAAACGTTCAAAATGTCTGCCGTCAGCAGTAAGACATCGTCTGCGACGCTGTAACAGAGAACGACAAATTGTAGCTATGGTTTAGATGGGACTAGATTCGCAGGAAATCAAAATCGTATCCCTCATGTCATCTAGTGTCTGTGTCCTTGTGGCACACACAGTGTTCTTCGGAGTTACCCACAGGTAAATATCACACAGTATTTAATCATGAGATCTAAATGGATACTCAACACTTCCTTGTCGGCAAATCCACCTCCCAACAAATGTTCAACGAGGAGCGACCGTATATCTCGATGGTAATGTTGTGGTGCACCATCCTGCTGGAAAAAAAAAAACAAAAAAAAAAACAATCTTCATTGAGTAGATTTAGTAAACAGCCAGCATAATGTTTTCCTGCAACATGGTAGAGTAACATTCACCTGACACTGTTCGAAGAAAGAAGAATGACCCCACAAGTCCTCTGGCAAACATACCGCCCCACACCCTTAAACCAGGAAGATTGACTGCTTTCTCGACCACAAAGTGGGGATGTCCATAGGCCCAGTACACAGAGTTGTGATGCATGAATGTGTTGATGAATTTAATGGTTGCCTCATCGGACCGAACAATCATGTCAGGAAAATGTTAGTTTTCATTGCGCATATTAACAACTCACTCATAAAAACCGACATGGCTATCTGTGTCGTATCCATTCTAGCCCGAAGTACTGTGGAAATATGAGGCATCTAATCTACTTGCTTTAAAATTTGACGGGTACTTGATTTACTGACACCTGACTCATACAAAGTTTAATGGCCGGACTTGGATTTCCCAGGAGAATGTGTGAAAGTGTGCAACACAGCCCCCACAGTCTTTCGTATGTTATCATACTCTTCCTGATACACCGTCCTTTCTTCACAGTTCCATTCATCTCAAACTTGTCAGACAATCATATTATTTTTAAAAGTGCTGGTGGCGCAATATCGAATTCTGCCTTACATCGTCTCTGCACCTCAATAACTTTCTCACATTTGCCATAACAGTTCAATATCCACATGTGTTGTTCGAAAGAAAACCTTGTCACCTGCGCCATTTCCTTTACAATTATAGTATTGCAGCTCATAGCTACAAATGGAACCGAAAACAGCAAAATGGCTACACATGCTTGCACTCAACCAACATTGCCCTTAAAGTGTTTAATAAAATCAGTCCCATCAGATTGTATTAAGCAGTTTATCTAATTTTAACATATAAGTAGCGTATACATTAATAAAGGACATGCAGTCAAGCAAATCTTGTAACTGTTGGTGACAGAGTGATAAACTCAACTTGTTATTTTAATAATGATATGCCAGTATGTCTTTAATCTATAATATTTGAAAATATTTTTTTCCGTTAAATAAAGTTTATTTAGGAATTTATATTAGTATAAAGGATATATCTTATTTACTTTATTTCCTGTACCAGGATGGGTACACAAATAGTTGTTAGACTTTCATACCTCATACAAAATACATATGTAATGAAACAGAATATTTATTTGGCAGTTGTTAAATAAAATTTATCTGTTTATAAAACAGTTTTAAATAAGTGGTTTAAATTAATATTTACAGCTCTAAAATATACAATGTTTATAATGAATTTAAGGAGAATTAGATATTTTTAGCTACAAATAACCAAAGAGTTGTCTTATGTAAATGGCGCCTTTAAGATAAATACTTTGAAATTAAAATAAATTTTTATTTTATCCTCACTAAGATAAAGTAACATAATCATAAAATATAACAAAAATTGGAAAAAAATTTTTGTATGATAATTTTCAACATATTAAAATATAAAGAGTTGTTTTGATTTATTAACATTTACCGAAATTCATTCAGTGACTCAATAGTGACTCCAAAATAAATAAAATATATTAGTATAAAATTCTTTGAATAAATGCCCCAAACAAGGCTAAAAAAATAATTTGCACTAATCATATGATTTGAAGGCCAAATTAATTTAAAAGAAGTACTGTATTTCCAATAACAGCATATCGATGGCAGCTGCCGGCTTTTCTAAACTACATGGGTTTCTGTGGAGTGAATTCATTAAATTATGTTAAGGTTTGATTTTTAAAAGCAGGTATAATAAAATATTTATGAGAGTAATATCACGAAAAAAATTATTTAAATAACACAGATTCTTTGACTACGTATTGATAATTTACAACTAAGAAAGTTAAATACTTAATATGCAGATAGGTTTTGGGGGACTGTGGTTCAAAGAATGCAGGATTCAAATTCAGTTTTTTTACAACAACTTGGATTTCATCTCAGCCGTGGACGCGCATTGCTCAGTTGCTTATCGCTCAACCAACCATCATAAATTATTTACTTTGTTGCAAATAGAGTTGCTTACAAACTCATTTATTTGCATAATTTTATGTGTTTTCCCAGACATGTTTGTTTCCTCTCTTTCCACCATTGTTCGACTGCTGCCCGCCAAGAGCACTGATATACAAATTTATTCACATAATTTTTCGTGTGTTCCACCTGTCATGTTTCCGCCAATGATGCCAAGAATGTGTTTGTATCACATGTGGCAGTGTATAATTATTTTTCTTGTATGTAAAAACGGGGTAAGGGGGAACTCTGAACAATTTAATTTAAAATAGAAAAGGAAACATGCAGATAGATATACTGTATATGTACACTAAAGAGCCAAAAAAACTGGTACACCTGCCTAATATCGTGTAGGGCCCCCGCGAGCACGCAGAAGTGGCACAAGACGACGTGGCATGGACTCGACTAATGTCTGAATGTATGCAGGAGGTAATGCACACCATGAATCCTGCAGGGCAGTCCACAAATCCATTGGAGTGCTAAGCAGTGGAGATCTCTTCTGAACAGTACATGGCAAGACATCCCAGATATGCTCAATAACATTTATGTCTGGTGATTAAGGTGGCCAATGGAAGTGTCTAAATTTGGAAGAGTGTTCCGGGAGCCACTCTGTAGCAACTCTCGACGTGTCCACGTCCGTCGAAATGCACAATGGACATGAGTGGGTACAGGTGATCGGACAGGATGCTTACGTATCTGTCACCTGTCAGAGTCGTATCTAGACGTAGCACGGGTCCCATTTCACGCCAACTGCACACGCCCCATACCATGACAGAGCCTCCACCAGCTCTAACAGTCCCCTTTTGACATGTAGGGTCCATTGATTCATGAGGATGTCGCCATACCCGTACACGTCCATCCGCCCGGTGCAACTGGAAACGAGACTCGTCAGACTAGGCAATGAGTTTCCAGTCATCAACAGTCCAATGGCGGTGTTGGCAAGCACAGTTGAGGCGTAAAGTTTTGTGTCGTGCAGTCAACAACGTAAGACGAGTGGGCCTTCGGCTCCGAAAGCCCATATTAATGATGGTCCGTTGAATAGTTCGCACGCTGGCACCTGTTGATGCCCCTGCATTGAAATCTGCGCCAATTTGAAAAAATGTTGCACGTCTCTCACGTTTAATGATTCTCGTCAGTCGTCGTTTGTCCCGTTCGTTCACGATATTTTTCCGGCCGCAGCGATGTCGAAGATTTGATGTTTTACCGGATTCCCGATATTCACGGTACACTCGTGAAATGGTTGTACGCGAAAATCCAAATGTTATCGCTACCTCGGAGATGCTATGTCCCATCTCTCGTGCGACGACTATAACACCACGTTCAAACTCACTTAAATCTTGATAACCTGCCAATGCAGCAGCAGTAACTGATCCAGCAACTTTTCCTGACGCTTGTTGTCTTATGTAGGCACTGCCGACCGCATCGCGTTACTTCGATTGGTTCCATACATCTGTTGCGTGCATACGCACGCCTATACCAGTTTTTATGGCTCTCCAGTGAACAATTGAACGTAGCACTTTGACAGTGCGAATTACGAGGACGTGTGCTGGTGTACGAATATCACGAGAAAAAATTAAAATTTGAACATTAATGTTGTTATAATAAACCACTAAAATTTTATTAAATCTTTACATTTATTAAAAAGATTTTTGTAAAAGAAAGAAAGAAAGAATAAAAAATTTGAAAAATAAATTGCCATTACTTTGTAATAAATTTTTTTAATAATTGTTGTTTTCTTTTTTACTTACCCTTCAGTGTTTGATCTCCTTACAATGTGAATGGCTCCTAAAACAACCATGCACTTGGCTCCCGAATTCGGGTGGGCTGCGCAGTATGCTTTCAAACAATTTGAAAATTGGTTTTTTAGCAATTTTTTTTACGTAATTTATGTACAATTATGTGACGTTAGTAAATTATAATGCTTTTCTACAATGCTGCACTAAAATACTGCAAGCTAGTATACTGGAAATATGACCCTTCTAGTAATATACACAAAGGGAAAATGGACATTTCAGAGATAAATATAACACACAAGTAAAGATAAATGTTATAGATAATAAGAAGGTAGAGATAAAAAGGACGGTGTTGCGAATATAATAAATGTCAAGGATGCTATCGCCCCCAGAATTTTACATAAATATGATATAGCCACTGTTTTACCTGAACAATCCCAGTGGTGATACTGGTTTTACTACAGTCCTCCACATTGCATATTCAGCCTAATTTATTTCCTCTGTATAGTTTTTGATTGTGGCAAGATATAACATTACCAGCCTCATTTCCAGCATTATTTTATTCGGTATATTCACAAGGAAGAATATGTATACCATCTAGACATTCATGGGATATGACCTCGATGTGATGCAGATAAAAGATATCGAGAACAAGACACGAAACTCTTGCCAAAAAATATTGTACGTCCAACGAATAGCAATCTATTGGTTCCTGAATGAAATCTTTAAAACTATGCAGAAAAATCATGATGCCCAATGTGACAAAATACATCTTGTAGTCAGCAGACAGCCAGTAATGACATTACAGTACAAAAAACTTAATTTATATACCTGAAAAACCTTGAAGATTATGCAGAGAAAAATCCGGAAGACCTACCAAAAAAAAAATTTCCGTCAACAAAAAGGAACCGAAATAAATCCACGCTTAAAAACTTAAAGTTACAACATAAATTATTGAAGACAAGATTCAAAAGACATACCAAGAGTATTTTCCACTCTACAAAAAAAACATTAACATATAAATGTCGAAAAATTAATAACACAACAACAGAAACTGTTGAAGATAACACAAACCTTTTGAAGGCACGATACCAAAAACAAGCCAAAAATATTTTCCAGGCAGCAAAAAGCAAGTGATAGAAAAAAAAATGCAGAAAATAATCTTGAATACAGTGCAGAATAATCTTGAAGAAAACATAGAACAAGGTTAAAGACAAGACTCTAAAATATGCGAAAAAATTATTCCAGTCTATAAGAAGTCAATGATAGCATAGCAATGCAGAAACAAAATCCCTGGTACAATGAGAGCGTTACCTACACCTGACAAGATGAGTATTTCTCTTCCCCAAAATTATTGAACAGTCAACAAAGAGCAACCTATTAATTGCTGAATGAACTTTTAAAGACAATATAGAAGAATTATTTTACAAAATGTGCCAAAATTATATTTCAGTCAGCAGATATCCAATGATGTCTGTACAAAAATCAGTACAAAAATACCTGTGCATATAGCTGATTAAACATTCCATAAGCCATTAGTATTTCCTTGAAGCTAGAGAAAAGGCAGTGTACTTGGATAAGCTAGTGACATACTTGACAAGATGAGAATTCCACTTATGTGGGCTGCAGTATGCCACCATAGACATATCTTGATGTTGGTCTAAGAAACATGAATTAAAAATGGGTGATTGTGCTGCTTGGCTGACATGTTGGTATTGTTCCAATATCGTATTGCTTCTGTGAATTCTTCGTTATTTCATAGAATGACACACCTGACAATATATGCATTCTCTTGTATACTGCATGATTTAATTTCAGTGTATTCAATTACAGCACACCTAATAAAATGTGCATACTTTTACTTGGCCATAGTTCACCACTGCAGATGATTGTTCAATATTTATGTACTGCTATTGTCGTATCCATAATGGTGCATGTAATGCCACCTACCATAATGTATTATGTCATGTAACCACCTAAGGATACATTTTTTATACACTCCGAATACAGTTTGTGCTGGTACGACCTTATTATATTAACATTTGCCCCCATCATAAAGTGCTGCTCCAGAGCTCATAGAAATTTAAAAAATTTTATTTTATATTTAATGAAATTTTTTAATTTCCTTTGGCCAGTTTCGTGACATTCCCACTTTATTTGTTCATAGAGTTTTACCAAAAGTTTTACCCACCCCATTCGTATTTTAAATTGCCAACAACATTCTTGCTATCTCCAAGTAGCAGGGATGGGCAATAGGGTAGATGCTGGTGTCAAATTCGGTTTAAAAACCTTGGTCATTGGTAAAATAATCACAAAAGCTTAGGGGGGAGGGGCAGATTTAAATGAAGCTATCATTGTCTATACAAATGATTTCCAGGCCTGACTGGTTATTTGGCAACACTATGTAATGAAATGTGCACATTAGAGATATAAACTTGCAGAGGACAGAGAATCGTGCATAAATGAGCTTGCCCAGTAATATTGCTTTATGTTTGAAATTCACAAGGCCTGGGTTCTCATTTTTAATAGTGAGGTTAATGATTATGACATGGTAACAAGTTTCTTGAATCACTTATTACTGCAAACCAGTTCGAGTTTTAGTCGTTTCCTTCTATTTTAAAAGTTTTCAGAAAGTGCTTTTACTTCCTAATTTAAAGAATATTTCTTCAAAATCTTTTCTGGCCACTTGATGTTTTGATATGTTACGTCTACGTAAGGCTTCAACCGGGCATTATGTTAGAATTCCACTACATGATGCATTTTATTGATCTTTATTCCATGAGTTATGNGTAAGGCTTCAACCGGGCATTATGTTAGAATTCCACTACATGATGCATTTTATTGATCTTTATTCCATGAGTTATGGCGGTTTTAGGTTACAGTAATGATGTATGTAATGCTTCTTCTCTTCGAGCATCGTCACCAGTTTCGGATGCTTGGAGCTTAAGGGACACCGGTTGACAAGCAGAAAAGGCATGTTTTTGTGGTCCTTATGCGAGTTCGCTGGATACTCTATGTCGACATTGATATTATAATCTGCATCATGTTATCTGTCATGGACATGGTTTCAATGTTACTGTTCTCCGCCTNGACGGTTTTAGGTTACAGTAATGATGTATGTAATGCTTCTTCTCTTCGAGCATCGTCACCAGTTTCGGATGCTTGGAGCTTAAGGGACACCGGTTGACAAGCAGAAAAGGCATGTTTTTGTGGTCCTTATGCGAGTTCGCTGGATACTGTATGTCGACATTGATATTATAATCTGCATCATGTTATCTGTCATGGACATGGTTTCAATGTTACTGTTCTCCGCCTATTGGGTTATGCATACTCGGAGTGGCAATCTCATGGCCTCAGCATATAGGTTATTGAAATCGAGGTACTGTTGCTAGGGTGTCGGCTTACTTAGATTATGTGTTTCTGGCTTGTAATATATTATTGACTTTGCAGAGCCATTTTATGAATTGAGCCATACTGCCACGAAAAACACGCAAAAACCATAGTGTAATTTTCATCATGGCATCAAAGCAAACACTAGTGCCTTGACAGTGTGTTAAGATCAGCTTGTAGGTTGAAATGCACAAGGCCCTGATGTTTCCAAAACCATCAGTTAATATACATAAGTAGGCTAAACTCTGGGGTGGTCCGGGTGTGAACAGGGCCACCCATTAGATCTGACAGGTGTTTACACTAATATCCTCCTCAACACCTGATTGTTTACGGATATATTAATATTTACACTATCTGCCTTTCGATATAATTGTGTTTAACATTTGGTTGCAAAGGATAAAAAATTAAAATAAGTTATGTAAGCTGTTTACACGTATTGAAGCACTAATATTTAATTATTATATCTGGGAAAACATATTTTTTTCTGTATTCTAAGTCTACGCATATGAATTAAAAAAGTATCAATGTAGAAGCAATAAAACAACGTCAATTTAAGTATGACACAAGGCAAGGAAAATAATTTTCAAGTTATAATTTTCTAGACTTGCAGATAAGTTAGACTTCCTTTCTTTCTCCCTCAGTCTATCAAGCTTAATATAATATATACAAATATACAGAAATATTTTTGTAAATACGATATATCGAAGCAATCGATGACACTTACAAATCCGTCCCTGAAAAATAGATAACTCTATTAAGAAGAAAGTCGCAAGATACACGCTGCGTTTGAAGATATTGTGATGATGGTGCAGTCAAAGTTGCAAACTCCAAGAGTCTCTCTCAACCACATGGTGGGCTTGCAGAGCTGAAGCCATCTCAGCTATTCAGGATAACCATGAATATATTGTGATGGCTATTGAGACAATGGTTGAGGGAGCTATTGACAGCAAAGAGAGGGCTAGTGGGAAAGGAATCCTCAGTCAAATGAAATCTTTCAACTTCACACTGAGCTTAGAAATAACGCATCCAATGATACTGGAGGCGAACAAAAGCTTGCAGTCGTTTAATATTGATCTGTGTGTGGCAATGGAACAAGTCCAGACACTTGCCTCAGCTTTAGAACATTTGAGAAATGTATAATCATACCTCAATGATATATTCAAAAGATTTTAGGAAAAGTGTGACAATTAGGATTTGATATACGAAGTCCAAGGAGAAAATGTTACCCCTCATGTAAAATAGATTACCATTCAGGAAGCATTGTTTTCGCATAACCAATAAAGGATGAATATTGAGTAATTTTTTTAAAAGCCATGATTGACACTCTCTTTAAATTTATAAATTCCAGATTTTCTCAAGAACTTCAAGAAATTATTTCTGCTATTGGCAGAAGTCTGAGACTTGCTTCCACTGAAAATGATCTTGAGATCTTGAGTAAAAAATTTTACCTGAGTGCTGCAGTGCTTCAAGCTGAATTGCATCTTCTGAAAGGAAAAGCGGGGGAATGATAATCTGTCAAACTCTGTGAAGGACTGGCTGACATTGCTCTCTGAATACAACCATAATCAAACTTACGAAAACATCTACCAACTATTGATAAAACTCTGGTTAAACCTGTAACTAGCTCTTTCTGTAAAAGAGGATTTTCTAAACTGTACCATGTTTAAACCTAATTGAGATCAACAGTGACAACTTCAGAACCTCATGCTTACTTACATCGAGCAGAGTCTTTAAAAATCTGTCCAGGTGGCCGATATTATTGAAGAATTCAAACCTATGGCTACATCTGATAGTCGAATGAGCTTGTGAACTTGTTAGAAATTCATTCGAAGCAAAAACTAAAATGGAAATAGCTCAAGGCATTTACTTTTAATAATATATTATTATCTCTGTTATTAATAACACATTGTTGTTACTAATTATATTGTTATGTATCTTGTTTGTGATTGCATAGTTTTTAATAATTGTGCATTTTACTGTTTAAATAAATGAAGTAACTCTTTCTGTAACTATTTTTTGTTTTATTCTATTAAAGGAAGTTAAGCTTCAATGTTTTTAACACAACCATCTTCCAAAGTTAACCGGTTGTGCACCAATGAACAAGATGGGTCCTGGGAATGAGACCACCCATTACCTCAACACTGGCTTCCCCTATGGATATGTACATCCATTTTCAGACACACATTTTTGTATTATCGCAGTTTAGTGCAGCTGAATGCTTACAATACTTTCTGGGAATGAGCATAACCTTCCTAGCGGATGTGGCTGTCAGCCAGCGTGTTGTGGAAGGTTTATTGTGGAAGCAGCAAAGTCTCGTCAAACTTCTCCCAGCTGTCTACACAATCAAAAGGAAATATGACATTGCATGTTACGAGTGCCAGTTGGTTGGGGTTGAAAAAGTTTGGTGTGCTGGCGAAATTAGACTCTGGAAGTTATTTGGTCATGGATACAAGATTCAGACTATGGGCCGTAAACCAAAATGTGTCATCAAACTGCACAAGAAATCTTTCACCCTCCTGCTTAGAAATAAATAAAATTTTTTCTTGTTTATGGAATTATACCAGGTAGTTATAATTAAAGTGACAGTACTCACAGTGGCCTATTGTGGACCGTAATGGGTGTATGGCAATAATTGTAGATACGCTAATAAGGGAATGCGGATGCGATTTATGATGGAATAAAACTTAGTTACACTTTCCGCCACCAGGAAAAAACGTGACACTGTAAAAAATTTAGCTAGTAGACATGCAAATCATTTGACACAACACCACATTACCCTATCAGTACTGTGCAGAACACAGTACGGCTCTTGCAAAGAGAGATCGTGCGTTGTTAATGAAGTTAGTTGACCAGAACGGCAGCAATTGCAGTGCTGAATTGAGGGAATATCGTAGTCTGAAAGGACTGTGAAGAGGACCCAAGTCATGAAATGGGTTAAAAAGATGATGAGGAAATTCAAGGCCGCCGGTGATTTGGGTGGGGCACCAGGGATAGGTAGGCGACCCATCCCGAGGGATGTTGTTGACGAAGTTGCTGTGGCTGTAACTGACCATGCCAAATGTGCCCCATATTCTGTAACCAGTGTTCGAATGGCGGAGAGTGGAGTGGAGATTTTGGGCGGCTCTTAACATAGAGGTCTTGAGAGCCGATGAGGGTGGAATAGGGTGAGTATGAAGCAGAGTCGGAATGCAAAGGTGGGGGAAATGGGATATCCCTGGGAAAACCCACCGACCAGCAGCATCGTCCAGCATGATTCCCACTGGCAAAAATCCGGGAGTAACATGGCCGGGGATTGAACCCAGTTCACCTTGGGAAAGACAAGCAGTCTAACCGCTCAGCCTCTGCGGCCCCTGCTCGAATTTTATAACATGAATTGCCTATCCCATAGTAAACTTTACGAAAGGGTGTACAGAACATTTTACACTGGCACCCCTACAAAATTCAGATTATGCACCTAATGACACTTCTAGATCCACAACAATGGCTTGATTTTGCACTTGAGTTTTTGGTATGGATGGAAGTGGATGACATGTGGTAGGTGATGGACTGCCAAGTCAAATTTTACGCTTGAAGGTGCAGTGAATATGCATAACTGTCGCATATGGGGTTCAGTTAATCCGCATGTTGTGTTGTGTATGAACAGCCAATACACTATGCGTATGCGAGTGCATGATGTGGACTCTCAAGCATCATTATCCTTGATCCGTATTTCTATGAAATGTTTACACCCCAAGGACCTGTACAAAAAACTGTTACATTTGCAAGGTACCCACGACATCCTTGAGCAGCATTTTATTCCTGCCCTTCAAGAACGTAAATGTGTGTAGATCACTGTGTATATGCAAGAGGGGGCAACACCGCATAGTGGTCTTCAAGTGCAACTTCTGCTTCACGCATCCTTCACAGATGAATGCATTATCACAAGAATGTTTCCAATTGCAAGGCCTGTACGATCCGCTGACCTCAATCCATTCGGGGACATGTCGCTCTGATTCCAGCAGAACTATTGCGAGCAACCATGGATCACATATTTTTATGGATGCAGCACATCGTCGATGTCTCCGGAGTACATATTGAACATGTTTTGTAACAACCAGTTGACATGGTATTAAAGTTGTTACAATTACACCTTCTCGCATGTTTTATTGTAACTTCTCTGCCTAGGTCATGTTCCTATACTGTAATGTCGTATGCTCCTTACAGTCCACACTAGGCCACTGTAAGTACCATCAATTTAGTTATAATCACCTGGCATATATGTATTTCTTGGCTGTCATGACCCAAATTCTTGATAAATAATTATCACCAAAGTTAAGATTATGGAAAAATAAAAACCTGTTTATTTAGGCAGCAGCAAATAAAATTGCAGGTTATAAATAAAACCCTAATATACTTGCTGGCAAAATGTTCGTGATCCCTCACTTTGTGATTTTCTGTGGTTAATACTGCGGCAAAATAACCTGATGTTGTCTGTGCATAACTTGCTTGTTTGGTTGGTGTAATCGCTTTATCTTCTCAAAAGTCTCATTCTTATTTTCCTTCCAGTATCCACGATGATGTACATGCATTTCGCTTCTCGCATCCTGTACTGTATCAACTCAGCAGGTAGTGTGGAAGACAAGGCTGCAAGAATCACATCATTACCCATCTTTACATACATGTAGAAAGTGTAGCTTGGTGTGAGCATATCTATGTGCAGCTGGAGTCCAGCTTGCATGTATGCAACGATTTGAGTAAAGCCTTGAAGTAGGTGTATACAACGATCAGCAATTTGCTGCCATAATGGTAATTTTTATTTTTCATTATGTTTGGCATAGAAACTTGCCATGGCTGAGGAACCTTGGTGTGTACTGGAGAATTGGTTGTTGCAGTACTACTTGTGCTGCTGTAGTCACTACTGGCTTAACAAGTCAGATACTCATGGTCACTCATCAAAGTTTGTAATGGACCTCTTACAAATGTGAATATCCTCCTTTTGTGTAGTTAGCTGGAATTACACCAAACATTCATAGTTCTTTATGAAGCAGTAGCAGTCATTTTCCTCGGTGGTCAATAGCCGCAGGTCAAAAACATTTCCTTTTTCATCCTCCACTACTTTTACAGACACAATTTTGTCCTCGCTCAGATTATACATATTCACAGATCCCCCTGGATTGAACTGAGTTGGGTAGAGAGATTTAACCGGCCCTTAACGAGGTCTTCAGAGACTATTAGGGTGAAAAGGGGTGAGAATGGAGCAGCGCCGGAATGCAAGGGCGGGAGAAATGGGAGATACCTGAGAAAACCCACCGATCAGTGGTATCGTCCAGCACAATTCCTACTTGCGAAAACCCCTGGATTAAGATTTTCAATTAATTTTATTTGGCAAAGCAGGTTAGGAAACTCCAAACCACAAATATTATATTTAATATTAAGGTTTTGTATAGCTGGTATACTGTCAGCAGATTTTCGCCTTTGAAATATCTGGCAAGAAGGGTCTACTTGAAACACTTGTAGTATTTTGCTTTCTTATGATTGATTATGGCGTACTTGTTTTTTATCACAGCAGACGAATCGATGCACGGTGATGTTCAGGGTGATCCAGTTTATTTATGCACAGCTGTATTTGATTGACAAATGGCAAAGTCCGGCCCGAACCCCTTTTCTTTTACACCTGTTATTCGCCTTCGTGACATACTTTCACAATAATACTGGTTATGGGTTCTTCGATATTGCTAGTCTTGTATACTGTAATATCTGAATCCCTGTCATACATCAATAATTATACTTCATAATCTCATATTCATAAACATTTCCATTAATATCTCTACAATTGGAATCCTTTGAGATGTATTTTGACACTTAATAATTTAAAGTTGATCAATAGTAAACCCCCAGAAAAGGAGGGGAATGAAAGATAGAGAATGGGAAGTTAGCACTCCCTGCAGGGACACGAGCAGTGAAAAAAGGGGGGAATAGAGAGGTGGAAGAAGAGGAAGTAGGGGTGTGAGACGACCATGCGAGTAGAGAGGTGAGGGAAAGAGGAAAATAGGAGGTAAAATTTAATAAATGGTGCCCTTAATCGAAATACTACAAGACTCAAAATTATGTCTTCCTATATAAATCTAAAAAATATAGGCCCCAACAGTAGTTTAATATACATGACTTTGGCGCATGATTCATGAGTACGATCGAGGATCCATTTGTCATCTTGGATGACATTACCTCCTGCTCTGTCATTAAAGTCGGGGGCCATTCTCTAACCTTGACCTTTCCACCATCTTGTTTTCGCCTGCCATCTTGTTCCTGCCCTCTATCTTGTTTCTGCCTGCCATCTTGTTTCCCAATAACTCACAATCGTTAGACTGCCACCTTGTTAACCAATTACTCACCATCGCCTGCAATTTTGGATGTCGTCTGCTGTAGTTCCCTCAACGCATGCTAGAATGCATCACTGATGCCTGAAATTATTTTATTGCTTCTAGAGTGCACCACCCTATCATTTACCTTTGTTTGACCCCAACATTTGGTTTCCACTTGTCCTTCGTTAAACGACCGCTTCTATGGGTGCTAGTGTCGCTTTTGCTCGGCTGCCATGTAGGTTCTGGAGTTGACTGCTAGGGGCACTGAAATTTAATTTTCTATAAATTCAAAACTTTGTTGGGAGTACAGCAGCATCGCACTGCCAGACTTTGCATTGGATACATGTTTGATGCCTCAGACCACTCGGCCACCAGGAAAGATAAACCACTATAGTTATAATGTGGTATATGTATTGAAACACCATCACCTGTTTCATAATTATTTGGAAAAATTATGTATAAAAAAATGCAAGTTTTCATTGTCATGATTATTTCCAAATAAGAATCGGTAATAATAATATTTTTAGTCACCTTTCTTCGAATTTTTTTCTTACTGTAAATTATGAAACGACACACTGAAAATAATACATTTATATTATTAAATGTATTTATTTTACTTATGATATTTTGATTTATGATAAAAAAAAATTTTTTTTTTTCTTCAGTGAATTTTTTTGTTGTACATGTTGGTCATCCGCATACCCCCCTCCACCCCACGCACCTAAACTCTCCCAAAAAACCTATCCATTACATCCCTCCTGGACCTCTTTCTCCCACTCCCTCCTGCCACATAGAGGGTTTCAATAAGGTATATATAAAATTAGACGCACAATTATTTTAATTAAAAAACATTATTTTTTTCAATATTTTTAGCGAAATCACATAGACCAGAAGTAGGGACACACAACTAACTGAACGACAGTATATTACGTTATAATTGATATGGTTTATTTTTAATGTTGAAGTAAAAATGTGGTACAATAAAAACATACATTAAAATATCTGCTTGCCGCCTTGGATCGTTAGTAATTACATCGCTTTAATAAAAAAGTTATCACAAATAGAGACAGTGTGGATCGAAGATTTAGAATGCAGTTATTGTCTCCCGTGCCTGGTACAGACTAGGTTGGAGAGGGGGTCCTGCGCTATCTGTAAGGTTGGCGACGGACGGATGTTCATTATCTCTGCTGACCATGGTTCTCTGTGAGACACAGCACCACCGCATGGCCTTGCCTGCTTAATCCATAAGCTGGCAGCTACACTTCTCTGTTGGCCAGCCATGTACAAGGTTATCAGCAGATGTGACAGGAAAACTGCTACTATTCTACTGTGACGTCGCTAAAATTCCGACAACGAAGCAGTGCTTGTTCAGAGATTGTGTCACATTAGTATCGTATGGGCAGGTGTAGTGTTGCGATGCCTACAGATCATGTGTGGTTATCAGGGACTCAGTCAGCTCTTAACCATCCGACCAGTCATCAGCACCTAGTTAAGCATCGCACATGAGGAGTATGAAGGGGCAGGGGAATATGCCTCTCATGACTCTCTCGATCAAAGTAAAAAAACACCTGCCAGTCTTGTGCAGAAATACGTAAGACACCACATTTCCTCCTTCCCACAATCTCGTAATTGGTCCCCCTTCCCTTCCTACACACTACAGACCAATCGACCAAAAAAATTAATTCTATGTATTTGTCCTCGCAGGAAAAAAACTCTAAATCTTCCTCTCCCTCATACTGGCCCAATAAAATCGAGCCATCAATGGGACGAACTAATTCCTTTATATATCAATCTGCTGCCATTTTGTATTATTTTGCTCTGTATCAAACTGCTACCAGTTCGAAATATTTTCACATGCATCATAATTCCCGGCCAATAGAAAAACCTATGTATGAGCCGAACTATTTTCCTGTATATCTGTCCGCCACAAAATAGCATTAATCGGTCGAAACTGACTGACCTTCGCCATTTTGGCATCTGCAATCATGAGCTGTACGAGTCACATCGAATGTCTTCAGACTGCCATCTCATATTTATTAGTTTCTTGGTAAGTACCAATTTTTTAACTTTTACATATTTAAAATGCTGGTTGTTGTTTTAATATTAACACGCCAAAGTGAATAGTCGAGATATACCGATATCCATATGTTCAAAATATATAAATGATGGAACATAAATAAATGCTGAGCCAAACATAATAATACAGCTCAGGTAGGCAGGATTCTTAATATGTTACATCTCTGAATAAAATACCATTTCCAAATAAGGTGTTTGTAGTGCGTATACAAATAAAGTAAATTCATGTTTAAATTTGAAACACAGCGGTATTGGCGGTTTTGAAACAAACTTTTAGAAAATGTATATAAATGTATTTGGTTGTGTTGTTTATCATAAGTTATCATTAATTCATTACATAATTAAATTGTTATTAATATTTTATATATAAATAATGTACATAGGCATGCTAGTAGAAAATACGCACACGAAAGTGGTTTGTTGTCCCTTTGATGTAATTTTATTTGCAGGAAAGTACATCATTAGCAGAGCCTCAGAATTGTTGGAAGTAACTATGAACGGACTTTTACAGGCTGCACTCTTAATGTCGAAGCGCGCAACTGCTTACGTATTTTAATGTTTAGGGCAAATACACAGATGAAATGGTAAAAGATCTTTACATGATGCAACACATGGTACGTAATAATATTATATCACATGCCCTGCTACACCTCCAAGTCATAAAATTAAGCCAGAATCTCCCACATTGTAAATTTGGTTAGAGCCTAAAGTGTAAACAATAAAGTCTAAACATTAAATGCTGTTAACGGCTTACCAAACCCCTTTTGAAGAATTAATTCGCGTAGATGCTTAGACAGCAGAAGTTTTTGTAAAACTCTTTATACTGCATTACTGTACATGTTATGTTTGCATTTTTACAGAACAAAGTATTTTATAGTTTGTGTGCAGAATACTGTAAAAATAATTTAATGAACACGCTGCTCTCAAGTATGTTTTAGGAATACAGTACGGAAGTAGGCAAATGTTTCTTCGTATTATAATAATTGAGAATTAGAAGGAGAACACTGCTGTATCGTGTGTGCTAGAAGGAACTGCATATTACACGAGCATGATACTGTTAAAAATAATTTTGATGGTTGTTGGTGGGTTTTCTCAAAGGTCTCCCTCTTAGTTTCATTATCTAATATCACATTTTTCTTAGTACGAAACATTTATTTTAATTGCAATGCTTCACCTACAGCATGTTTTGACATGCAAAATATATTGTACATTCACTGAATAAAACGTGCATGTGTTCACGCAGTTTTAACCCTGGTATTCAACGTAGAGCAGTCGTCGCGCATTACGTTTTATAGCCCATTTGGACCGAGCATCGCCTGGTGTTGGAATTTTCGTTACTTCTGCCTACTGTTTCTAGTAAGTTTACACAACTAGATTAATGTAAAAAAAAGAGCCTTCGGAGGATTTTAAATACCTTGGAAGCCCGGCTTCAATTAATGCATACAGGGACATGATTCACAGTGGTTGTTTGTAGGTTTCCTCTGTCTCCCTCTTCATTTTATTAGCTAATTTAACATTTTGATAAGTACGTACATTTTTCATTGCAAAGCTTTGCCTACATATTTTTTTGTCATGCTGTAATTTTTATCCAACATCGAGTAGCCGTCGCGTGTTACATTGGCATACCTAGTCGAGATGTCCAGCTTAAGTCAGCGCATAACAGCTTAGGCTTTCTGTTGTTTCTGGTTAGTATGTAGGAAAAAGTTAATCAATGCTATTATATGCAATTGAAAAATATTCACGAAATTAAGGTCGTACACTGATATGACCAGGCCCACTCAGGCGATATTGGCGCCTGGGGAAAAGCTATATTTTTTGGGGCCCATATTTGATGTGACACTTTGAATATTATTTATGTACATTTTTACTCCGCATTACTGGTAGAAAACATATTGGTTGTAAGCACATTTTTACTCCGCATTACTGGTAGAAAACATATTGGTTGTAAGCATTTTTTGTAGGTTACTGTCAAGCAAAATATTGATAAGAAAATAGTTACCTGTAATCTCATTAAAATATCGTGAAAAAATATATCTTATTCAATAAGTGTCATGTTATAACCAAGTCATGACACTGGCCAATTCCCTCCATAAGTTATTGTATTCTAGTGGAGGACCCTAGTTAAGACAACATTTTAAAAAGAAGCAGGCAGATTTAGAAAGGGTAAGCAAAATTTGTACGAGTTGATTGTAATCAAATTATCTGCACCATAACGCAGTTGCTTCTGAATGTACCATACTTGCAAAGTCCCAAGTACGAATGTGAATACAACCAAAGATTTTTGTATTTGCAGGTAGATGTCATTTACTCTGTATATTTATAAAAAATATAAATAAAGTTAATTAAAATATTTTTTACCTCATAGTCAAAGGAAAATAAGTTTCTCGCTAAAGTTAAACCACAATCGGTACATTGTAAAGATTTTCCAAGCTAATATCTAATGTGCATAGTCAAACAAATATGTATATAACTATGATTTATTTTAAACTGACATAAAAAATTATTGCATATTGCGCATGAATGTTACAGGTCGGTGATCGCCTACAAATCAATTGACAGCAGGATTCCGCCCATTACCGCCTCGAGTTCAGCTGCTTCGTCGTCTTCAATGGTAAGAACTATGTTAGATGCACTTTTTGTGTGTGGTTTTTACGGACTATCTTTAAGTCTCCGCAACAACTGCCTGCACAATGAGTGCCAGTGACTACATAATACCATAAAGGGGGACAAACACATGTGTGAGAGTCGTGAAGCAACTATAAATTGCAAGGATAATTACAAAAACACATTAAATCATGTACGGGCAGTGTAAAACGAGCTGCATAAACACAAAGTAAATTTTCTAGTGCAGCTTTTTCAAATTTAAGCAATGCTCGAACGTACGAGGCAAGCAGCCAGTTTAACCAAGAAAAGAAGATTCACACTTGCAATGATTTTGGTAGGGTTTTCAAGAATGCACACACACTAACAAATTATGTAGTGAAATGCAATGACCCAGCCCCACCTCCTCTGAAGAGACGACGTGTTGCTGCTTCCATCCCAACTAGTTCGATTTTGGCAGAGGGGAGTTACCACTACCTCCATGAGTAGTCGTCAGGACAAGCGAACCTAATGAGTTCGGGTTCGTGGAGGCAGAGACAGACTTTAGAGACATAATGAAGACCATTGTCGACGAAAACACCTCGAACCAGGCCATGGACATCTGCAACTACATGGAGGATATGAACGAGCGGATTATAGGACAACTGGAGCAGATAATTGAATACCAGGGCACGATACAATTTGATATATCCTTGGAATTTATTAACAGGAAAAGACAGAAAACAGGGGTTTTAAAAAGAAAAATGTGCCAGTTTACAATGCTGGGGATATTGAAAATGCTGTGGCGGCCAGCATCGAAAATATACAGCCTGAGTATAAAAGAATACCCCAAATTTGAAGGTCTATAATGTCAAAAACAAACAACCTACAACCTTGATTGAACAATCAAATGAACCGTGGAACCGTGAAGTTTGTTTACCATACATTCTTAAATGTTCAATGTGATCACTATGAGCGGCCCGAACCACATCTACGCGATAATCTAACTCGTTCCATGCTCTTGTCAGCATGTCCGGTGTTACAGTTCGGAAGGCATTCGTAACTCTCCGTTTGATGGGGTGAGGGGGGTAGCGAACTCGCATTCGACTCGTCAATGTGAAGGGGACAGTCTGATGTTTAATTTGTGTGCCGAGAGATGACACTGGGAGCATCTGTCGTCGCACTATGAGGGTCTGTTGTGTATTAGTTCGCATTACGATGGCGACGAAACAGAAGGCGTTCAATGTTATTCAGTTTGCTAAACGTGAATCGGTTACGACTTTTCAACGTGAATTCCGTCGCAAATACGGATGTAATCCTCCCGATAGGTGGAGTATTGTATGTGGGATTCGTCAGTTACGTGACACAGGGTGTCTTTGCAAAGACAAAAGTTCTGGGCGACCGCATGTATCCGAAGAGAATGTGCAACAGATTCAACAAGCGTTCGTTCGCAATCCGAGAAAATCAACTCGACAAACTAGCCAGGAAAAGAAAATCCCTCAATCGACGGTATGGACAGTGTTGCGAAAGCGATTTCTGTATAAACCATATAGGTTACAGCTTGTACAGTCTCTTACCGAAAGGGATAAAGAACTGGGACGTGATTTCTGCAGGTTCGTTCTGGCCTATAACGAGGTAGACGATGCCTTTATGTCTAAGCTGGTTTTTAGCGATGAAGCGACTTTCCATACAAATGGTAAGGTGAACTGGCACAACGTGCGGATATGGGTTTCAGGAGCCTCCACATGAAACCACCGAACATGAGCGCGCTTCCCCCAAAGTGAATGTGTTTTGCACTGTATCCAAAGACACTGTTTTCGGCCCTTAATTTTTTCACGAGCCCACAGTTTCTGAAATCCCTTATTTGTACATACTTACAGAGTGGTTGTTTTCTCAGTTAGAAGAGGTAGAGGGGGACTTCATTTTCCAGCAGGATGGTGCGCCACCCCATTGGCACCTAACTGCTCGCGGATACCTAAACGAAGCTTTGCCGCACTGCTGGATTGGTCTAGGAGCAGCTGCACTGGTCCGAGAAGTAGTGACCGGGGGTTCTTCGGGCCTAGAAACCCCGTGCGTTTTTTTCTATGGGGATACGTATATAAATTAACTAATACTTTATATATGGGGGGAAATATCACTGAAAATTTTAGAAATGTTAAGTTATTCTTTTATTTATTAGATAAGTAGTTATCAGCAAATCCAAAGGCTATATAATATTCAATCCGGCTCCGCATTAACCTCACAGACAAACCAACCATAAATCCATTAAATTAACTCAAATAAGGAGTAAAAAATACTCTTGAACTGAGGTCCACCTCAAAATCTGAAGACTAAGGAAGTCTAAAAATCCAGGATTCTTAACATTTCAGCAAAAACAGTTAACGGAGTGAATAAAAATTTATTTTTAACTTTTATTTACCTATCAATTCTAAGTGTTTTAAATATGGTACACGAATATGGTCTTGTTTTTGTAAGTAAATTTTTTCTAATTTTCATGTTCATACGATTCGTTGTGAGCGTAGTATCCAAATTATTAATGGCAGAGACAAACTTTCAAAATATTATCATGATGGAGAGCCTCAAAAGTAAACAACTAATATCTGATTTGCTACAGAAAACCAACCTAAAAAAATTAATGTCAGAAAATTATTAACCATGAGTACCATAATTACTTTCACTTTATAATACGCCCATACCATAACTACACCTGAAACTATAAACTTGTAGCACTAATAATATAACCAGTAACTTGTGCATCACTGCAAGGGCTTAAATACTAAACTTAATGCCAGCTTAACTACTAAAGCTGCTTGGATCGGGCCTGATGCACAGGATTCAACACATTAACTAAACTGGACTACACAACATGTGTACCATAATTTAGGTACCGTACTACCTTCTTCACAAACGCACTTGGCAACACAGCTCATTTCAGCTATTATATCCGGCTCTGTTTTATATGTTCTGCTAAAATAAACTCGTTTAACAATTAATTATTCTACTTTACACATTACACATTACCGACTTAATTTTTTTCAGTTCAATTTCATTTCGCAAAAACTCTCAGTTTTTCATATTCTCATTTCGTTCATTGTAAGCAAGTGAAGTTGGCAACCTTGACCAGCTGCTGCTATACAACATAAATATATGTTATTTTGTTTTCAAAACTATCAGTATTTCAAACCTGACGTGCCACTTTTAAAACTTACGTCAAATTACTGTTATAATGAAACATGCCGATTAACGCAATGTCTCAAAACCTAATTAGAAAACCTCTTTGAAAAATAAACAACTCATTTACAAACACGCAACGTTAGTGTCCCATATACCTCGGACTTATATAATCAGAAAAACGAACAAAGCCAAAGAAAAAATTACATTATCGCAAATATAAAATTCCTAATTCCTATTCATTCTCTGAACCTACCTACTAGACGGCATCTTACACCATTTAATCTGTTGTAGTGTCTTACCTGAACCTACCTGCTGGACAGTCATTACATAATTTAATTGTCCTATTCGTTCCCTGAACCAACCTAACAGATGCTACCCTACACCATTTAAATTTTCCCTCTCAGGTGGGTGAAGAAAATAAATGGAAGGGATGAATGAAGGGGAAGAGAGAATGGGATGAAAACTCTTCCTGTAAGGACATGAGCGGCAAAGGAGACGGTCTAGAAAGGGNCAAAACCTAATTAGAAAACCTCTTTGAAAAATAAACAACTCATTTACAAACACGCAACGTTAGTGTCCCATATACCGCGGACTTATATAATCAGAAAAACGAACAAAGCCAAAGCANTCAAAACCTAATTAGAAAACCTCTTTGAAAAATAAACAACTCATTTACAAACACGCAACGTTAGTGTCCCATATACCTCGGACTTATATAATCAGAAAAACGAACAAAGCCAAAGCAAAAA